>BQNB010008369.1:0-59568 GCA_026074375.1 Tanacetum coccineum | reverse complement strand
GCTGTTTTGCAATTTTCCAAACTTCCCTTTTATTCTTTTAGTTATAAAAACAGAGGGACCATTTGAGCTCAATTTGAAACTTCATTATAACTGAAAAAAAAGGTTAAAATAGAAATGAAAAGAGGTGGTAACTTGAGGGGCTTGGGTTGCATCTTTTCCATCCTCCCCATTTAAACCCTGCGTGCAACAGGGTACTATTACCCTTTACCGCCAAAACTCAAACCACCTCTCCCATGGTTTCTAGCTCATCCCCATGCCCTCTAGTACTCTCTACAGCTGTCATAAGCCAAACCCCACTCACCCCAACCCCTTATGAAGTGCCATGTTGGCAATCTTCATAAAACCGACAACCCCAATGGCTGAGATGGTGTGTTTAAGTAGCACAAAGGATCCAAGGGTCAAAAGAGTGTGCTTGGACTTCCTACTCTCATAACAAAC
Source organism: Tanacetum coccineum (assembly GCA_026074375.1). Classification (NCBI taxonomy): domain Eukaryota; kingdom Viridiplantae; phylum Streptophyta; class Magnoliopsida; order Asterales; family Asteraceae; genus Tanacetum; species Tanacetum coccineum. The sequence continues at coordinate 59,130 of BQNB010008369.1, read as the reverse complement.
ACAAACCAAGAGCCAGAAGACTTTGGAGCCTCTATAAAAGAAAAGAAGACCAAGCCGAGATACCACAACCCTGTTTTTACTTTTTTAGTTTAATTTTAATTAAGTCTGCTTTAAATTATTGTACTCAGTTCAATTTCAAGAGTTTTTGTTGTAATATTTCTGTTTTTAATATAAAAAGTTAAGAGTTTTTGTGAAATTACTATTGTCGAAATTTGAAGTATAATTTAAGTTGTTTAATTCTGTTTAAATTATTTAAAAATGTGTTAAAAGTTATTAAACTTCACTTATAATCAATTATCTCTGCCTTCTTTTACCCAAAAACCAGTTAAATATCGATTTTTATATATTAAGGGAGTGTTTGGTTTAACCTTTAAAATGGGTCAATATGGGTTTTTAATGGGTTATAACCACTCAGCCAACTTTGGCTGAGTGTGTAGGGTTTATTAAGCCCCTTTAATCACAACTTTTAGTTTGAAAATAAGTTTTTAAGTTCCCTCTATAATCTGTTAAAATTTCAATAAGCCAAATTGAGCTTAAGTGCTCCAGCTGCTTATGCAGCTTAAGCACACTGTTGTTGTGCTTGTTGTTGTTGTTTTTAGCCATTTTACCCAACCCTTTGTTCTGTCATTTTGACATACCAAATATAGCCAAGTATGTATGTATGCATGATTCTTGAAATCAGCCATTTTTAAGCCCCATTATCAGCAGTTTTAATTAGGCCTTAAGCTCTCATAGTTTGGAAATAAGCTCATTGACCACCCCTTTTAATCTGTTTGTGGTTGGTTTTAGGTAAAAAGCTCTTAAGAGCTTATTTTCATAAGCCCAAAAGTACCCTAGCTCACTGCACTTGCCTCCCCTGGTGCTGAGCACCAGGCTTTAGCTCAATTTTTCTAGCTTATTGACAACTAAGCCCTAGGTTCTTAGTGTTTTTCCTTATAGCTTATAGGTTTATCTTTTAGGTTTAGCAGCTTTAATCCCTTAGATAGCTTATTAAGGCAACTTAATATAAGCTCAAAAGTAGGCCTTTTCTGTTTTTTTTTTAAACTGCCAGCATAGCTTATCTCATTTCCAGCTTATTTTAGGGCTTATTCTAGAAACCTTAGCTTATTTAGGACTCCCCTCTCCCTATTAACTGTTTCCCATTAGTTGTAGCTTATTTTGCAGCTTAAATCCCAATAAGAAAGAAAAATAAGCTTATAAGCTTATTAAGCTTCTGCAGCCCCAAAAGCCTTAAGTTTCTAGCTTATTTAGTGAGTAAAAAGCATAAGTGCTTTTACAAAAAAGACTCCCCTTAAGCCCTTTTACAAGTTTGCTTTTATAGCTTTTTAATAATAAGCACTTTGGACCCTTCTTGTAATCGGGGTCCAACTCAGGGACTGTTTGTGTAATTTTGTCTTTTATAGTTATAATTGTTAGTCCCCACTGTTAGTATGCCTTAGCTTCGTTAGTCCTTGTCCCTTTACCCTGTTAGTCCCTATAATTAACTGCTGTTAGTTAATTTAATTTAATTAATATAAATTAGGTTTAATTTTAATTAGTTTAATTACTTTTAATTTATTCAGTAAAATTTGGGCATTTTTATATTTTTAGAATTGTTAACTTTTTCTTTATTTAATTTTATTTTTTCAGAATTTTTATAACTTTTATTTTTTGTCTTTTTCTATTTTCTTAGTTTTAATTAGTTATTAATCTTTATTAAATCTAGTATTTTTTGAAAAAAAAAGGAAAAATTTTAGTGTTAATTTTTAGAAAAAGATTTATTTTTGTTTAATTCATTAAATCTTAGAAAAATCATAAAAAATTCAAAAATTAATAAAAAAATATTTTTCTTTTTTATAAAATTTTCTTTTGTCATTTAGTGTCTAGGAAAAATACAACATTTAGTATAGGTTTAATTTTTTATAAAATTCAGTCTTAGACCCTTTAACCGAGTGCGTTTTTTAAACCGGTTTCTTTTCCGTTTAGCATCAACGCCCTCCGGTTTTAATTCTATTTTTTATTTTTCAAAATTAAGTTAATTAGAATTTAATTTTGATATTTTAATTTAATTAGCAATTTTTTTTTCTTAATTTTTAAGATTTAGGTTTCCCGATACCTGATTCTGTTCCCCGTATTTTATGATAGGATTTAATTTAGATTTCCCTATAACTAATTTTGGTTTCCCGTAGTTTGTAAGATACCCCAATTCCTAATTCTTGTTTCCCGTAGATTAAATTAGGTTTTATTAAATTAATTTTAGTTGTAAGTAATATCAGCTGTTTCCATCATATCTAAAATTCTCACATCATTCAATTTCTCAACAAACCAGGATTACCTTCAATTGCAGCCTTCGTTGGGACATACGACCCCCGGGAATATCTCTTCCGGAATCATTTTATCATTGATTCTATCTTTTGTATTTTATCCTTTATTGTTAGAATTTGACCTTTTGCTTGGTCAAGGCAATCGTTAGGATCTGTATACGGTTTGCTATAATAAGTGTATACATAACACGAACCAAATTTTTGGCGCCGTTGCCGGGGAGGCATTTGCTACGATTATTAATCCAAAACAAAAAGATACCACTTGACTGAACTTGTCTATTGTAATATATCATATTAAAAAAACAAAAAATATTTTTCTTTCTTTTTATAGTACATATCATATAAAAATTAAAAAAACCAAAAAAAAAAAAAAAAAAAAAAAATTGTCCATAAAAATTAAAATTCACTAATTGGTAAAATACCAAAATATAAATTCTCCACTCAGGTAATTAACAAAATAAGTTCCGGTGAACTACTGAGTTCCCAATAATCGCACCAAAGATTTCAAACTTGCCTTCGTGTCACTACGATATACGGCTCACCTCATTCTGATTTTGAAAAACAAACTATAAGTGGTATAAGAGGTTGTTCCTAGGAACTACGACCCGAAGGAGAAATAGACTTCGCTCTTATCCTACTCCTCGCTCACCTGTGCGTTTTTCATTTCAGAGAGCTACCGTAATAAGATCGATTATTTGGCTTAAGTCGTCTATCCTCTTGTCCTTCTTAAAATAGATTGTGAATAAATTTTAAATACCAAAAAAAAAAAAACCAAAAAAAATTATGTAACTTCTTTTTTTATTTCCAATTTTGGTGCATCGCGCACCAATCGATCTCAGTCCCGTGAGCAGCATCCTCCTCCACCAAAGAACGCCAGTTTTATCGAACCTCTTCGTAAAGAATACCCATTTCCAGGAAGATCCATCCCGTCGAAGCAATGGCAGACACACCGTACTATGATCATTGCGTCCAAACGAAGCAACCCAACACGAGTGGTACGAGGAACGCAATCCTTATTCCTGAAATTTGTGGCAAACAAATTCGAGCTGAGGCACGGGTAATCAATCTGTACCAGAACAAACAGTTCTTTCGGTCATGACAAAGAAGTACCCGAATGCTCATAACCTTTACTTCACCAAATCACCAGTCCACAATAAGGTCCCAATGTTCCAATTCATCGATTAATCTTATGCTTTTTCCATTCCCTCTATCGAGGGAGCAGCCCGAATATGGCTAGAAAAAGAACCCCCTCGATCTAATCAAACTTGGACGATCTTGTATCCCCAAATGTCCATTAACCAGTTTTCCCTCCTCTAAAACGACGAAATCTTCGCATGAGATCACCATATTTCAGCAAAGGTTTTCGATTGAATCGTTTATGAGGCTTGGATTCGTTTCAATGACTACTTAGGCATGAGTCCAGCAACCTTGGATTTCTCAAATTGTGCATCAACTTGATACATTCTATATATGCTTTGGAACGTTAATGATCAAGATTCATTGAACTCCGCACAGGTTGAAACATTTGGACAAAATCCTTACGCGAATGTTTAAAATCACGAGAGCAAAGTCCAAAGTTCGTCAAACACGACTAAGTGCAGTTGTTGCCAAGGTAAGTACAAACTCTATCTTCCACCCAGCTGTTTCATCTGATGTTGCTAGAACAAAAGGATATTTGTCCGACGCATTGTGCTCTTAGACAAAAAGAACCAAGCTTCTGCTGCAGCTCCTGCACCTGTCAAAGCATTGAACTAAGTTGTGTTACTGCGGTGGTGCCCCATCTCATCAGAACTGTCCAACCACTCATGACACGTTTATCGGGACAGACATTTCTGAGTATCTGGTCACAATCCGCTGCAGTTAATTACAACCCAGTAAGCTCCATTTCCGCGACCTTCAAATGGTTGCAATCATAATTAGACCTCCAAACCTCCAAGTTTTTCCACCCTTTCAGAACTCTCAAGCAAATAAAGCTAACAATTCAACGGGAAAAACTATAACCAAAACCGTCGAGAGCAATTTCAACCAAAACAGAGGTGAAATTTTAACCAGTCCAATTTCAGTCAGAATCAACTTCATATACCCCAGTTAAACAGTCACCCGCTTATCAAGCCCCCGTGCCTTCAGATACACAGTGTCACCAAGAACGATTTTTGACAACTACGTCATGGCTAATGATGCATATCATGAGAAACATGTGCAAAATAACCTCCAAACTAAGAAAAGCCAAGGGTCAGAGCATGCAAATCGAAACAAACAAATTGAATAATCAAATGGCAAATCTGACTGATATGTTGGCTAAGTTTGTAACTGCCAATACCGCTTCTACTTCAGGGTCAGGGACACTCCCTGGTAACACAGTTACTAACCCTAGAGAAGACTTAAAGGGTATCACTACCCGAAGCGGTGTTTATGCATAACAAGGACCATCCAATTCCTACTTCCTTCAGTAGGAAGCCAATACCCGAGGTGACAAAGGACCAAGTGCACCCTTCTTGCTCACAAGTACCGGCACCCGTCCAAACCTCCGGTAGTCCTGAACCAATCACAACTCCATTTTTTTTGAGACCCATTGTATGCTCCTGTTTTCACCCGTGCCAACACTAAACCATTCAGTTTCTCTTCCAATCCTTCGAGGCGTGATAAATGAAAAGAGCCGTAATCAAGCTAATGAACAAATTCGACAAATTTCATGAATCTTCAAAGAGATGAGTTTCGAGATTAGCTTTAACGAAGCTCTTGTTTTGATGCCCAAATTCGCCTCGACTCTAAGAACCTTACATGGGAAATAAAAGAAACTTACGAAGTTGGCCTCGAACTTCCAATGAACCCTGTCTACTCGAACCTCATGAAATGAACATTGTTCGGGAGGTACAATGCGGTCATCTTGAATAATAACCCAGAAAACTTGGAGACCCAAGTAAAGTTCTTCGAGTCGAGGCGAATTGGGCATCAAAAACAAGAGCATCCGAAAGATGCTAATCTCGAAACTCATCCTCTTTGAGAATCATAATTTGTCGATTTGTTCATTAGCTTGATTACGGCTCTTTTCATTATCACGCCTCGAAGGATATGGAAGAGAAACTGAAGGTTTAGTGTTTGCACGGGCACAACAGGAGCAACAATGGGCTCAAAAACTGGCGTTGTGATTGGTTCAGGACCTACCGGAGGTTGGACGGGTGCGGCCTTTGTGAGCAAGAAGGTGCACTTGTCCCTTTGCACCTCGGTTATTGTCTTCACTACTGAAGAAGTAGGTAATTGGAGGTCCTTGATATGCAACACCGCTTCGGTAGGATACCCTTTAAGTCTTCTCTAGGGTTAAGTAACTGTTGTTACCAGGGATGATCCCTGACCCTGAAGTAGAAGCGGTATTGGCATACAAACTTAGCCAACTTATCATTCAGATTTGCCATTGATTATTCATTTGTTTGTTCGATTGCATGTACGACCTCGGTTTGTGGAGGTTATTTTGCATGTTTCTCATGATAGCATCATTAGCCTTGACGTAGTTGTCAAAATCGTTCTTGGTGACACTGTGTGTCTGAGGAACGGGGGCTTGATAAGCTGGAGACTGATTAACCTGGGGTCTATGAAGTTGATTCTGACTGAAATTGGACTGGTTAAAATTTCCACCTCTGTTTTTGGTTGAAATTGCTCTCCCTGGGGGTTTTGTTAACATTTATTCCCCGATTGAAATTGTTAGCATTATATAGCTTGAGAGTTCTGAACGGGTGGAAAACTTGGAGGTATCTAATAGATTTGCAACCATTCTGAGGTCGAATTGGAGCTTACTTGGTTGTAATTAGCAGCAGCGGCTTGTGCACATACACCAGAATTTGTTGTGTCCCGATAAAACGTTGTCATGAGTGGCTGTACAGTTCTGATAGAAAGGGCACCCCGCAAGTAACACAACTTCAGCTCAACGGCTTGACAGGTGCACGGATCTGGAGCAGAAGCATGTTTCTTTGTGTCTAAGAGCAATGCTCGGACAATATCCTTATTTCACAACATCAGATGAAACACGTTGTTGGGAAGAGTTGTACTTACCTTGGCACAACTGCCATAAGCTCGTGTTTGAACAACTTTGGCCTTGCTCTCGATGATTTTTAAACATTCGCGAGGCATTTTGTCAAAAAAGTTTCACCTGCTGCGGAGTCAATGATCTTGATCATAAACGTTCCAAAGCATTTGATAGAATGAAGCAAGCTGAGCAATTCACGAATCCCATGGTTGGACATGCCCCTAAGTAGATCATTGCAACGATTCCCAAGCTCAATAAAACGATTCATCGCACTTGCTGAAATCAGGTGATCTCATTGCGGAAGTTCGTCGTTTAAGAGGAGGGAGAAAACAGGTAATGAATTTGGATACAAGATCGTCCCCAAGTTTGAATAATCTAGGGGTTTCTTTCTGAGCCATATTTCGCTGCTTCCCTCGATAGAGAATGGAAAAAGCATAATCTTAATCGTACATAATGGAACATTGGGGACCCCTTTGTGGAGGTGATCTTGTTTGAAGAACCGGATATGAGCATGCGGGGTCTCTTGTCATGGACCGAAGAACTGTTTGGGGGTTCTGGACAAGATTGATTAACCCGTGCCTCACTCGAAATTGTCTGCCACAATTTCAGGAATAAGGATTGCGTCCTCTGTACCCCTCGGTGGGGTGCTTGGAGCAATTGAGCATAGTTCGATTGTGTCTGCCAGTGGCTCTACGGTAGGTTCCTTCCTGAAAATGGGTATTCCTATACGAAGAGGTTCGATAACAACTGCGGTTCTTCTGTGGAGAGGATGCTGCTCACAGGACTGAGATCGAGTGGCGATGCACAAAATGGAAATAAAAAAGAGTTACAACAATTTTTTTGGTTTTTTTTTTTGGTGGATTTAAAATATATTCACAATCTATTTTAAACGGACAAGAGAATAGACACTTAAGACAAAATAATCGATCTTACTTCCACGAAGCTCTCAGAAATGAAAAAACGCACAGGTTGAGCGAGGAGTAGAATAGCCGAAGCTTATTTCTCCTTTCGGTCGTATTCCTAGGAACAACCCATTATACCCCACTTAATAGTTTCATCATAATAGGAGAGCCGTATATCGTAAGTGACACAGAAGGCCAGTTTTAAATCTTTGTTCGATTGGGAACTCAATTATTTTTAAGTTTCACCGGAACTTATTATGAAAATACCTCAGTGGAGAATATTATATTTTGGTATTTTACCAATTTAGTGAATTATAATTTTTTTTTTTCTTTTTTAAGGACAATTTTTTTTTTTTTTTTTTTTTTTTGGTTTTATTTTTATATAAATGTACTAATAAAAAGAAAAGAAAAATATTTTTGAGTTATTTTAATATGATATATTAAAAAATAGACAAGTTCAATCAAGTTCGGATAATAATCCGTAGCAAATGCCTCCCCGGCAACGGCGCCAAAAAATTGGTACGTGGTTATGTTTACACTTATGATAGCAACCCTAATACAGATCTAACCGAATATGCCCATTGGACCAAGGCAAAAGGTCAAATTTCTACAAAAGGATAAAATACACAAGATAGAATAAATGATAAAAAGATTCCGGAAGAGATATTCCCGTTCGTATGTCCCAACGAGGCTGCCAATGAAGGTAATTCCTGGTTTGATAGAAAATGAATGATGGAGAAATTTAGATAGTGGAAAACTGATATACTACAACTACAATTAATTAAATAATACCTATTTAAACTACGGGAAAACAATATAAGATGGGGATCTTAAAACAACGGGAAACAAAATTATTATAGAAAATCCAAAATTAAATCTTTATCTAAAATACGGGGAACAGAATCAGGTATCGGGAAACCTAATACAATAAATTTAAGAAAAATAAATTCTAAATTAAATAAAAATCAAAATTAATCTCTAATTAAATTAATTTGAAAATAAAAAAAACTAGAATTAAAACGGAGGTCGTTTGAATGCTAAACAAAAGAAACGGGAAACGCACTCGGTAAAAACGGGTCCTAAGACTGAATTTTTATAAAAATTAAAACCTATACTAATGTTGTATTTTTCCTAACCACTAAATGACAAAAGAAAATATTATAAAAATGAAAAATAATTTTTTATTAATTTTTGAATTTTTTTAATGAATTATCTAAGATTTAATGAATTAACAAAAAATAACTTTTCTAAAAATTAACACTAAAATTTTTCTTTTATTTTTTTCAAAACAACTAAGATTTAAAATGAAAATTTAATGCGAAAAAAAGATTTAATTTTCAACTAATTTCTATTTTTTATGATTTTTATATAAGAAAAAAGTAATAACAAAAATCTATATTGTTAATTGCTAGAAAGATACAAATTTAACTGGAAAAATATAGAAAAAATGGTTTAAATATGCTAAAATGGGTGCTAGAAAATAATAGCACAAAAGCCCTAATTTTTAAAACCCAATTGAACCCTAATTTATTCAATTAAAACTTTAACCTAATTTTTAATAAAACTAAAAACAAAAATATTAACTCTTTTATTTAACTAAGAAAGACAGGGTAAAAAGTGAAAGAAAGTAAACTACAGGGTAGGCGGGCTAATATTTGGAATTTTACACTACAATAGAAACGGGTGCCCCTTAACTATGAGAAAACTACCAAACAGACCCTACGAATTTGCTTATTTGTCTTTAATAAAAAAGTGCTTTAGAACAAAACTTAAAACTACAAAGTTAAAACAGCTATTTCTAACAACTTTAACAAAAGCAATAGGAACTAAAAACCAAAGAATAAGCTAGAATTAAGCTGTATATTCTGTTTACAGAAAGTAGCACTTAACTAGCTTTTTAGATTTTGGCTTTTTTAGAGCTTAATTCTTGATGAAAATTAAAACTACAAGAAGCTTATTCTAGTTTAAGATGTGTATGAAAAGGATTTACACTAAAATTACCCTATGTTTAGAAATTAGGAGAAAATGAAATGAAAAAGTGCAAGTTTCATGAACAGTTTTTAAGCTTTTTTCAAATAAGCTACAATGCTTATTTTTGAACTCTAGATGCTGAAACTGTGGAGAAAAGCCTACACTATAGTCTAAAAATTCTACTTATGAAAAAAGGATTTATAAAACTTCACAAGGAAATGAGAAACTTAAAAGTAAAAAAATGGCAAATCCTTATGCTGATATGAAATACACTTGCTGGTGCAATAGCTGCTGTGCATTGGCAATAGAACACCAGATTCACACATAAACTTTGAGACTACACCTCACAAGAATGAATCCTAAGTGTGCTTAGAACACCTTGACCTCCTAAAATACTTTTAACATCCTAAAATCTAAAAGTTCTAAATGACCTAAATATGCCCTGGTGCAAAATGAGAAATATAACACTCTACTTTTATAAAACTACACTTCTAACTTTTTAAAAAGCTGTTAATCCTCTGAATTATCCCTAAATCAACTAAAGAACAACTTTAGCAAAGTAAAGTTGACTTTTGAAGTAAAAACCAGCCTAAACCAAACACCCCCTTATTTATATAAAAAGGTTGTTTAACTGTTTTTTAGGTAAATGCAGGCTGAGAGAATCAATCATAAGTGAAGTTTAATAACTTTTAACACATTTTTAAATAATTTAACAGAATTAAACAAATATAAATTATACAATAAATTTTCGACAAATAGTAATTTCACTAAAACTCTTAACTTTTTATATTAAAAACAGAAATATTACAACAAAAACTCTTGAAACAAACTGAGTACAATAATTTTAAAGCAAACTTTAATTAAAATTAAACTAAGAAAGTAAAAACAGGGGTGTGGTTACTCGGCTTGTTCTCTTCTCTTTTTATAGAAGTCCTCTATGCATTCTTTTTCTTGGGTTGTGTTTGCTATGAGAGTAGGGAGGGGGGGGAAAAGGGGGGGGGGGAAAGAGGGGGGGGAGAGGGGGGGAGGGGGGGGGGGGTGGGGAAAAAGGGGGGGGGAAGGGAATTTCCAAGCACACTCTTTTTTGACCTTGATCCTTTTGGCTACTTAAACCACACATCTCAGCCATTGAAGGGGTCGGGGTTGTTTGATTTGCCAAGTTGGCAAAGTTATAGGGTAATAGGGGTAGGGGCTAAATGGTTAGAGGTTTATCTGGGAAGAGAACGGGGGTAGTGGGTTTCGGGCCTATAAACCGTGGGAGAGGGGTATAAGGTTGGCGGGAAAATGGTTTGAGGTACGTTATGTGTACCGTTTTTAAAGAGAAGTATGGGGAAGAGGCAAAACTAGCCCTTCATCTTTCTTTCTATTTTCATTTCATTTAAACCGAAAAAACAGTTATAAATAAGTTTAGAAAGTGACACTTTTGGTCCCCGCGTTTTATAACAAAAGAGTTAAAAGGAAAGGTTTTGGGTAATTGCAATAATGGTCCCTCTAGTTTATAACAGCAGATTTATAAAAGGTTTATGGGAATTGCAAATTTGGTCCCTGCTGTTTTTTATACAAAAGAATAAGGGAAAGTTTGAGTAAATTGCAAAACAGCCCTGTGTTGGTTTTTTTCATTTTTCTTTATAAAACAACTTTTAAAATTGGCAATTTAGCCCCTAAAGTTTTATAAAAAGAATTGTGGGCTTTTGTTGGGCTTGGGTTTTGTATTGGGCCTTTGGGTTTGTGTTGGGCTTTTGGGCCCAATTGGGTTTGTGTTGGGCTATTGGGCCCAATTGGGTTTGGTTTGGGCCAATAAGTTTAGCTTAAGTGTATTGGGCTTTTAAGGCCCAATAGGGTACAGTGGGTTTTTGTGTGTTCCAATGGCAGAGATTTGCAGTAAACTGGGCTAGGATTGGGCCTTCAAAGTCTTCACAGTCTTTGTCAATTGCACACAAATTGGCTGTTGAAATTGATTGAGGGCCCATTTGGTCTTCACAGCTTCATAGTTAATACTATTGGGCTTTCCCGTCCCATCAAATGGGTCGGGAATTGCGTCCATAGTATTCTCAGTTACCGGCTCCTGGTTGACGTTGATGCATCCATATTGACTCTGACTTTGACATTTTTGGACTTGCTGATTCGGCACAGTCTTTTCCGATTCCATGCTCAGTTTTGTCATTTTTGCCTTGGTTTTCTGTCTTTTGTTTAGATATCCACTTCCTAGCGCACAATAAAATGCAAAACAAACATATATTGCAGTTATTGTCTGTTTTTGTCATTTAAGCTCTGTTTTGAAGGGTAAAAGATATGTGTAATTAAGCACTTATCACTCAATATATGTGGGATCCTTATATAATACCAGTATCCGATGCTCGAGGGAGTAAAACAGAATCAAGGAAATACGCGATAATCGGAGTGGTCAATATCTATACAACAGACCGATATAAGGTAAATAGTAAGACGTCATAAGATAGACGTAAGAGAGCGAAATCATAGCCAAGTGTTAAATACTCATTATCCATGTAATAGTAGTAGAGATCAAAAGAGAGCTTATAAGAGATCAGAGAGCATGCGCGCGCGGATATCAGACAACAGTGAAAGACTCTTAAATTTTTTTGAAAAACAGTTTATAGTCCATGCTTTAAAAACGACCTAATTCGCTATAACTTAGCTCTGATACCAATCTGTAACACCCCCAAATTCAGAATGCAGCAGAACAACAACTTGGGGTGCTACTTCATAGTCCATACGCACAAGTTACAAAAACAACCTCAAAAGAGACGTTTAAAATAAATATCACATTCAATAGATTAAAACATCAGAGTTAATAAACAAGTCCCAATGGTTCTTAGCCAACCCACAATAGTTTAAACACGACTCAAAAATTTAGGTAAAATTTTCATCGAATGTGAATAATAACAAAGGCTTGAAAGTTTGATATCCGTGTATCACTCCCATCCATGCAAGTAAGCAAGCATAAGCATAAACACCTAAGATAAAACATGCTTAAAAAGTCAACGATAATGTTGAGTGAATCCATAGAGTTTATAAGAATAAAAGTAGAACACAAATATAGTTCATCAAGAGACATTGTAACACATACAATGTGTAAATTTTGTTTTATTGCATCGAGCTCATGACATCGAACCTTGACAATAAAGCATATCATATGCAAATACGGTTGCCCCAGTACTAGGTATTATTGTCTCATACCTACAAGTCTTAAATCAAATCGCCTTGACTAGTGCCAAAAGAATTTGAATCATACCCCGGACGGGGTTTGTCAAACCCAATAGATCTATTAATTGTATTAGCGTTTACCTCGCGGGTAATTAATTGTATTAGCGTTTACCTCGCGGGTAATTAATGGTTCAGGAAATTAGGGACTTTGGCAATAGCTACTCAAGTGCAATATATCACATTTTCGGGTCCAACATATAAATCAAATCACTTGTGTTTAATTTTTCAAAACAAGCACGTATCTCCCTCGCGGGTTTTTATAAAACAATTAAGTATTAAAAGCGAGGCTATGAACTCACCGAGAAGCAATGAAGTAGTAAGTACTGAAGTTAGATCAAGGATGGCATGAAACCACGGTCGCCTAAGTATCACTTAACTTAAATCACCTAGAAAGAATGGTGACTTAGTACGGCGAATTAAAACTCACACAACGAAAACAACCAAAAGATACAATGAAGAAATCGTGATCATGATATGGCGTCCTAATTACTTTTAACCAAGTGAGATTTATCCAAACATCCCTTTAGGACCTGATCTAATCTACCTTCAAGTGACATCCTCTTTTAGGCCTTAATCATCTAGTTTATAATTTCATTTACGTTAATTAATTCATTTTAAAACCATATGTCTTTACGAAATTCTGCCCTTACCCGACTTAATGGACCTATATCTCAAAATTCGTAATAGGTATAAACAAACAGTTTTCGCTTAAAACAAGCTTAATGAACCTAGTTTACTGATGTTATCAACCAAACACTCCAATGTATCCAGAACCTAAGTGAAATGACCAATTTACCCCTAAGTACACAATCTGAGTTTTGGAAACAATTTCCCGCTTCACCATTTTGATCATATCTCACAATCTATAACTAGTTAGAATCCCATTCAAAAGCTCAAGTTTAAGTCTATCAATTATCTACAACTTTAAGTTTTAGAAAAACAGTACCTAGGTTCATCATTTTTAAGATATATTCGTTTGAAAATCTGGGCATAATTTCTATTTAGTTTCGCCATTTTGATCCTAACTCATTCATCCGGAAAGTTACAACTTTATCTAAAGAACCACATTGTCCCTCATAATGTTGTACCCATTCCCCCATATAAAAAACCCAGTAGCTTCCGAGTTCAAAATATGAATTGTTTACAAAGCCTAACTATCTGAATTACAATTCTGATACACACTAATTTTTGTTTCCGACGGTTTTTGTCGAATCTCGCCCATTCGGAAGAGTTGGAGCTCCATCCAACTCACCACTAGGACCTGAGATATTAACCTAATCATTTATGTAAATAACCAGTAGGATTTAAGCAAAAATTATTCCATTATATCACAAACTATCTGTATAACCAGATTCAATGACCCATTTTGACTAGTTTCACTAATTTGGGCGTAACTAACTCATCCGGAGGAGTTACGACTCCATCTAATTCACCATATGGAACTGAGATTATAATATATCCATTTATGTAAATATACAGTAGGCTCTAGCCAAAAATATTCCATAATGTGTCAAACTATCTACACTAAAATTTCAATAAGTGCCGATAAAATTAGTTTCACTAATTTGATCATATCTTGGTCATCCGGAGGAGTTACGGCTCCATCCAAAGCACCACATACACCTTGTATGTTTTTCTACCCAGAAAAGTACTAAAGTCACAAACCTAAAGCCAAAAACCATTTAACATCACACCAACAACCTACTGTCCTAAATTATCAATCCCAATCCGCTTCTAAAATCCAATCTAACCTAATTTATAACCATTCTAAGCTACTACCTATCACCATATCACTTTCACAATCATCCAATAATATGCATAATATATAAAAATTAACATCAAAAGAAGGTTTAAATATACTTACAAACAATTGTTGAGCAAAGTAAAATTGATCACACAAAACCCTTTTGTGTTATCTTTTCTAGCCGAAACCAAACACACCCTTAATAATCAAAACCCTAAATTTTATGATCCCAAATCTTGTACAATCACAATCCCTTGCACCCTTATTTCCTAGGCTTCACCCAAAATTAAACAAATTACCAAAATCAAGATTTTTGAAAATCTTCTTGCATGTTGATTATTCTTGCAAATATTGAAAAGGATTAATATAGGATGATTGTGGAGATGATTGGAAGTGATGGGAGAATTTTTGGTATGGTTTCTAATGGTGGTTTTTGGTGGTCCTACTAGAGCAGAGAGGAGAAAGAGAGCAGGAAATTTTTTCCTTATGATACTGTGTGTTTTTTGGTAAAAGTTTGAATGAGGGTCAATTTCCTATATAGAGAGTCAAGATGTCTAGTTAATTTCCTGGTAACTAAAAAAAATAAGAGGGTGTTTGTTTGGGCTTATTGATGGCGTCAAAAGAGTGGGAGAGGGTGTTTGGTTATATATATATATATATATATATGATATAATATAAATATAATAATATACTGGCATTCTTTGCAGAACCACTTTTTTATACAGAACCTACAGAACCAAATATAAACCATTAGATTAAATGATCAATGGACATGATTAAAAGTAACATAATTTAATTTTTAAAAAATTCTTTTATATTTTGTTTAATGCAAAAGGGCATCATTGAAATTTCACTTTTATAGTTTTTAAAACCGTCCCTTTTCTAAAGGGATCTATTATTTTGAAAAGAAATTAAATCTAGATCTCATCTCTCCCACTTTCACAACCTCTCTCCCCAACTCATCAAACCTAACCCTAATATTTATGTCAGCCGCCGTTACATCATGCGCCACTTCTTTCGTCACCATTTCAAGGGTCATGGCTCGTAGTATGAGTATTTTCTGCTCGTTTAAAGGGTAAGCGAGATAAAAACATGATCGATGTCTCAAGGATTTAAGGTTCAGTGTATTACTTTCTTTAAAATCGTGTTCTTGTTTATACAATGTTTTTGAATTAGTTTTCAATCTACAAAATATTTTGTCTTTTGTATTTCAATAATTGAAATGATCTTTAAGTTTATGATTTAAAAGAAAACTTTATATGTACAAAATGGGCTTTTGAAAAGTGACTGAATGAATTAGTACAAAAGGGGTTTGGAAAAGTGATTGAATGAATTAGTATTTTAGTTTTGTTTTGATCTTTGTGTTACGTTTTTTTGTGATTATGAGTTTGCATTCTTTATCAAAATATAATAAAATTAAGGCTAAGGTTGGAGGATGAATTTGTATCATACTTTAACTATACATGTTGTTAATTGGCCAGTGTCTTGATTTTTGTATCTTTCATTAGTAAACAAAATTTTATATTTTGATTATTTAGAAGACAAAAATTTCCCTCTGTGTATACCGATATAGTATTTTGTGATCAACACTAGCTAATTGAATAAGAAGAAAACCCCCTCATGCCACACACCAACAATAAAGTTAATTATGATACAATGTAAGACACACTATTGAATCAAACGTTTCGCAATACTCATTTTGTGGGTTTGCTGTTCTTGGGATGAGTGCTATTGTTTTTATATATTAATTGATTATCTTTACAAGCCCATATTCAACATGTTAAAAATTGGCCCATATAATGTAATTCGATTATGTAAGAATCACTAATTATCAACTTTGGCTTGATTTTGCTATAGGTATAGATATATGAAGTCATATTATGACTATAGGTGTGGATATATGAAGTCATGTGCATAATTGTCTCTGGAAGTTCGTACATGTTATGACTATAGGTTTGTTCGGTTGTCACTAGTCACAAATTATAGTGGGTCACATATATGTTTTTTGTTTATGTTTTATTTTGTTAACTAGTCTGATAATCGATTTAACATGACATAATTTGATATAACTAGTTATTTCTTTGTTTTATTTATTTCGTTTCAGTGGTGATGACTTAGTCATAGGAAACACGGCGTGTGATAAAGAGATGATCAACAAATGCATTTGTGATTTTAGAAGTCGTACACATATGGTTCGGCGATGCTGCATATATGTTATTGAAGATGCCCATATGTTCGCGAGGCGTGCATGGTATTTTTTTCAGAGTGCACATATGTTAAGATGAATTGATAATACTTTGTTTTTGATTGTAATTTATTTTTATATCAAACAAAAATAATGATAATTTATGTACTTGATTGTT
Organism: Tanacetum coccineum; assembly: GCA_026074375.1. Classification (NCBI taxonomy): domain Eukaryota; kingdom Viridiplantae; phylum Streptophyta; class Magnoliopsida; order Asterales; family Asteraceae; genus Tanacetum; species Tanacetum coccineum. Next base: position 42,601 of record BQNB010008369.1, on the reverse strand, counting down.
AATTTAGAGGTTACAATATATGTGTTTATGTTTTTGGTTATAAAGTTTGAAGATTAAAGAGTGTACACTGGAAACATATGTGCAATTACCATTATAAGCAAAAAAAATATGCACTAAAAACATATGAAATTAACAATATTAAAAAAAACATATATGCACTAGTTTTTTCTGAAAATATGTATGCTAAAAAAAATATAAAACTAAAAAAAAATTATTTTTTAATTCTGAAAATTATAAGGTTTTTAATAAAGAAAATTTAAAAAGAAAATGAAAATGCATTTTACTATTATACCCTTTCTATTTAAATAAAATTATTTATTAATATTAAATTTCTATTGGTCCAAAAGTGGTTCTGTAGGTTCTGTACAAAAAAAGTGGTTCTGCAAAAAACAGTCTCCTATATATATATATATATATATATATATATATTCATTTAAATTGTAACCCATTATTTAGTGTAAGTAATTATTATTTAGGCATTATAAGAGGTAAAAATACAAAATTTTAACACGGTTTTGGCAAAAACGCGAGAAAAATCATAAAGTACTAAAAATCAAATAATTAGGCTCTCGAAGCAAAAAATATGAAATTTTCAAAATCTTAAAACGCTTAACGGATAAATATCCTAAGCACGGCTCGCAAATAGCTAAAAACGACGATTTTTACTACATCGGCTAAATAGTTTAACTCTAGGGGCTGTTTTGGTAAGTTTTGGGATTTTGTCTTCTTGTGGCTGACTCTAGTTGACTTGTTGACCAAAGTTGACCATGAGTTGACTTTTGACCATTGATAGCAAACTTCCGGCTCTTGTACACTCTTTATCCGTTCCCGTGTCCGTGTTTGTTTGGTTTTTACCATTTTCTTGATATGTTTGCATTATCCGTACCTACACAACCACAAAGATAAAACAAGCAATGTACAAGCATTTTATGCACAATTTTGGTCTTTTAAAGGGCATTTTTGATATAGAAAGGATATGTGATTTCTCACATATCATCCGTACCAAAGATAGAAAATTGACACAAGACTCGGGAAATACATACTTTACACTTTAAGCAACTAGCAACTAATAAATGAACATAATCTAACAGGGTAGGCTAAGGTTGAAGAATTCTAGTAATCTTATGATCAAACCAAGAACAAGAGTGAGATGTGGGTTGTGATGTTAGAGATAGAATGGATGGATAATGGATGAAGTGTATTATAATGAAATGTTACAAATGGAACAACCAACCCTCTCTAAGGCTAGGAGAGGAGCTTATATACTTCCTATTGTGACCGGCCCATGGGTTCTAATGGGCTTCCCATGGGTCTTGGGCCGGACTAGATTACTAATCTAATCATTACATAAACTACGAGCTAAGACTATTACAACTTGGAAGTGACCGACACTTTTTGTGTTTCCAACAATCTCCCCCTAAGGGAGGTTACTCTAATTTACAAAACTTTAAACCTAGCATACTATGCTTCATATTCGTCTTTAGCTCGTACTCTTGACTTTCTCTTGTGAATATGTTGTACCTGCTAACAATTCATGTGTTAGTGTTTTAACATTAAGTCCAGGTTAATCACATTTTCTCCCCTTATCCAAAATGTTAATCCCTTGATATTTTGGATATCAATTGATTAACCGTTCGGGGAAAAAATGATATATTCTAGCAGAATGGAACATATTATTGCTCCCCCTCAACGTTTGAGGGTTTATAAGACAGTGCTGAGTACAATAATTTGAAAGATTTTGAATTTATTAAGAAATTCTTGAAAATTTTGTACTCGAGCACTCCTTAATATCACCATAAAGTCTACACTACATACAATCGCTGTATTCAAACTGGCCTCACTTCCTCAAACTCCTCGTTGACAAGATTGCAACATCACCATGTAAGTCTCCTACAACACAAGTAACTCAAACTCTTATTATTCTCCATGATGTTGAAGAAGCATAATCATGAATTGAAAGTTGCACATATGGGTATTGATCATACTTTGGTTTTCCAATTCCAGAGAGTTTCTTTCTGTTCCATCCTAATCATCAGATATTCGTTATATTATTATGACCTCGCCGATTCACAAGGTTTTTGACACGTAATAGCAAATTGACTAAGTACTCACCCACTTGAGATTATAATCGGTGACTCTCGACAGACCGGTTTCACTTCGACTTCAACTCCATAAAAAGCTTATTCTGCCTACTATGATGCCTTTCTCAAATCAGTTTGAACCTAAGAATTACATAGACGCATTTACTAAAAGCACATGTTGGTTTGAAGCTATGCCAGTGGAACTTCTTGAATTTGAATGGTCTTAAAGTTTAGGAAATTGTTTCCTCCTCCTGATAAAGCATTGCTCATCACTCTTAAGCTAGATTTTAAGGCTTATGCTTGATGACGTTAGGTGGTATTCTGAAAAACAAGGCTCGGTTGGTCTCGCTCGTGGTTACTCGTCTAAATAAGAAGGGATTCGATTTTGAGAGTCATTCGTCCGGTCGCAAGATTAGAGGCTATACGAATTTTTCTAGCATTTGCTGCTCATATGAACATGGTAGTCTATCAAATGGATGTGAAGACTGATTTCTGTATGGATAATCTGCGGGATGGCGTTGTATGTTATCCATCCGGATGGATTTGTGGATGCACAGACAAACCTTCTTACTGATTGTACAAGCTTTAAGAAAGCTCTTTATGGGTTGTGATGATTGAAAACAAGCTCCACGAGCTGCTTGGTTTATGATTGTTGTCTTCATTCTTGTATCAATGACTTTTCAAAAGGACTCAGTGGATACCAACTCTGTTCATCCGTTAGAGAAGGCAAGAACTTTCTACATGGCTACAAATCTTTGTCGATGATAATTTCTTTGCTGGCGAATCTTACTCCTGAACTTTGTGGATCTATTCGCTAAAATCACGTGTTCAAAATTCAAGAGCTAAAATAATGTGTTCAAAATTCAAGATGTCGATGATGGGTAAAATCTCATTTTTCTTAGGACTACAGATTTCTCAAAGTCCCAGAGGCATCTTCATAAACCAATCTAAATATGCTCTTGAATCACTAAAGAAATATGGCTTTGAATCTTGTGACCCAGTGGATACTCCCATGGTGGAGAAGTCCAAACTGGATGAGGATAAAGAAGGGAAAGCTGTAGATCCATCACACTATCGTGGTATGATTGGCACCCTCCTTTATCTTACAGCCAGTAGACCTGACCTACAATTTGCTATATGCATGTGTGCCCGGTATCAGGCTCGGCCTACCGAAAAGCACTTAAATGCGGTAAAAAGGATCTTTCGGTATCTAAAAGGAACCGTACATCGGGGTCTTTGGTATCCGAAGGATTCTTCCTTTGCACTAACAACATTTGCAGATGCGGATCATGCTGGTTGTCAAGATACACGCCGTAGCACATCTGGTAGTATACAACTTTTGGGTGATAGACTTGTGAGCTGGTCATCTAAAAGGCAGAAAAGCGCTACGATATCCAGTACGGAAGCTGAATATATTGCTTTGTCCGGTTGTTGTGCTCAAGTCCTTTGGATGAGATCACAACTTACCGACTATGGCTTTGGATTCAATAAAATTCCAATGTACTGTGATAACAAAAGCGCTATTGCCTTATGCTGCAACAACGTTCAACATTCCAGATCCAAGCATATAGACATCAGATTTCACTTCATCAAAGAGCATGTTGAAAATGGTGTGATCGAACTTTACTTTGTCAATACGGAGTATCAATTGGCGGACATCTTCACTAAAGCGCTTGGCCGAGAAAGAATTGAGTTTCTAATCAACAAGCTGGGTATGCGAAGTTTTACGCCGGAGACTCTGAAAAAGTTGGCAGATGACGTTGACGAATAGTGGTGGTACCTATTCGAATATCCTTTGTATCATATGTATATAATATAACTCAGAAAAACCAAAAATATTTTCTTTTTATATAAATTTTTTAAAAATGAGAAAAATACAAAAAGAAGTTTTTTCAATGGCATGTCTTTTGCAATAAAGACACGTGGACATAAATAAAGTTCGTGCAAAAGTTCAAATGTTTTCAAAACATGCCAAATGGCTTGCTATTATTTCAGATAGTAACCCGCTTTTCACCTTGAGGAAAACATGTCGTCTAAAAGACAGTTGTTCCTAACAACGGGAATTTATTCTCGGGCATGGTCTACTCTATGACCATGCAAAGGCTTATGATTAGTTTGCATCACAACCTGTGCTTCCTATATCAAATAAGTGTACGTTTCAGTGCATTTATTTGTTAAAATAAGAGAAATCTTATTTTTATTGGTAAAAAGTTGTCTTCATAATGAATCAGTGTTTTCAGTAATCACAAAAAGATTTTTCAAAGACAATTCGACTTCTCAAACAATGACAACAGCTCTTTAAATAGAAAACGGGTCATTATTTGAGGGGGAGAAATCGTCATCAAACAATCTTGTAAAATGGTCTTTCAAAATAAGTCATGAAATAATGGATAAAGTTTTGGATAATAACGGATAACAATGTCAAGGGGAGTTAATATTAACTTCAAGTGGTTTAGATGTCATTTGTTTAAATCTTTATGGACTTAGAGACTTAGTGAATTCAGGCTTTAAACTACAGACGATCAATATTGCCAACACCTCATAGTTTGTAAAAGACTTAGGAATGCTTGGAAATACTTTCATAGTTTTAAATGCCTTGAAGTTAATTCTCACGGAATAGATTTAAGCTTATCAATTCTTCAAACACAATCTCGAATATGTATGCGTATAAGGTTTTGCTGATTCCGACGTGTCGAAACCAGAGGAGTAGATGTATACTTGATAGTGTCCTTGGCCTTCTTTTGAGGTTAGCTTCTTTTGTCTTTTGAGGTTAGCTTCTTTTGATTTTAGGCTGTTTTGAATCTTTCGGGTGCACTATTTCAATCACATGGTGGAAGAGACATCTCGTCATTAGCCAGTATGCATCATTTGAGTCCCCAGGGGGAAGTGTTAGGAGTATAATTATTTAAAATGTGAGAAAAGTTCTTTCTGATTCAATAAATGCTTCCTCAAACGGTCAATCCCTAAGCTTATTCTTAAAAGAAGTAGAAATATTTGATAAAAGAGGTACACATAGGTATGATGATTCCTTAAGTCAGTCAGTATTCTGCAGAAAGAAATGAGTACATTTGGGACTTAGTTGACTTTGATGTTGCAATTTATATCATCAATATCCTGAAGAGAGAAATGCGCTCATCCGGGACTTAATTGACTTTGGTGTTGCGGTAACAAATTCTTGAAAGGAGTTAACTGTGTACTTCGGATATCTGGGCTTTATACATCAAGACTGCTTGATGCGGCTTGCAAGAAAGTTCTGAATCTACTCAAGAAAGGATTGCTGGTTTAGGGGGAAGCTAAGACAACTTCAACACCGACACACCAACCTCACAAGCTCAAGTTACATATGTATCTGAATCTGTTCTATCCTCGAAGTTTGATGCAAAGACTTTCATAACTTGGAAAGAAAGTTGAAGCAACGCTGAAGAGTGCTTGAACAGAGAAAGATCAGATTGACAACCTCTTGAAAGAAAGAAGGTTAATGAGGAGCTTAGAAAGTTCGTTGGTGGGAGATTGTACGAAGGAGACCTACGGCTGCGTCAAAAGAACCATATGATTCTATCATATGATGTTCTCATCATTCAGGTCAAACCTCGTATATAATAATCTTGTGAATATATAAAGTGTAGACTTAATGGTGATAATAAGGAGTGCTCGAGTACAAAATTTTCAAGAATTTCTTAGTAAATTCAAAATCTTTCAAATTATTGTACTCAGCACTGTCTTATAAACCCTCAAACGTTGAGGGGGAGCAATAATATGTTCCATTCTGCTAGAATATATCATTTTGTCCCCGAACGGTTAATCAATTGATATCCAAAATATCAAGGGATTAACATTTTGGATAAGGGGAGAAAATGTGATTAACCTGGACTTAATGTATATTGACAGAAGTGATCAAATAAAATGGACTCAATGCACTCCACACCTAGCATGTACTACGATTACGATGCACATGTTAAGGGGGAGCTTTTAGTGATGATGAAAAACTCTCAAAGTGTAAATCTTTTGATATTTATATCAAACACTTTGATTGAAATTTTCAATGTTTTTGGAAGGATCGTGATGAAATACCCAAAAGACCGACCATGTTCTTAAATTTATGAAGTTATAAGGCGGTTAGGCTTAGGTATTCAGATCCCATGATCCAGCCAGAACCGGAGGGATCTACCCAGGGATATCCACTAGTTAGTGTAGAAGTCCTTAGGTATGATTAAAAAGGAGAAAAAGTGAGAATAGGGAATAATGCCGACTGAGATGGAGCTAACACTGGAACAAACCCAACAAGGTGTTAGTTATGAAGTCTCGGTAAGCATTGAAGGGGTTGAAGAATGAAAAAGAAAAGTAAGGATAAAGGGTGAAAATAAAGAAGCCCTCCATACACTTAGGCAGAAACCGGGTCAATACGTATGCTGTCAGAAACACTCAGGTGTTGTCTGACATTGAAGACAGTCATGGACCCAGTGACGCTATGCACAAACCCCTCCCAGCCACTCAAAGTCAGAAAGACTTTGTTTCAAAACTCACGGAGATACACTCATTTCTATTGACTCTCTCACTCCGAGTTAGTTGATATTGAAAAGGTGGCACTCAGCTCCAGCCTCCGATCACTAAAATCAAAGTGCACTATTGAGTCTAGAGCCAAAAGAGATCATCCATAAATCTCATTAGGACACTTGTCAAATTCTACTTGCTAAGTCACACAATGTGAATTACAAGATACTTTTTAAGAGTCCTTCGCATTATCCTTGTGATTTTGCCAGAACATCAGAGTGAATTTATTCACAATGAAGATGGAAATCCTGCTTGAGTCAACATCAAACAAGCTCATGGTAGGTAACTTGTGCGATTCTTTATGAATCAAACTTGTGACAACTGGAAAGAAACGATGGTGCGATTCTATAAGAATCAAACTTGTTCCAGGAAATGGATCAACGGTTGTTAATGAATTTTTGAAATGATAAACACTCTCGGTGTGTCACAAAAACAATTTTGTAAGTGATACACCGATTGATTTTCAAATCAATTTTCTATATCAATCGGTGAGATAGTAACTCACTGGTTCACTCTTATCGTGCTGTCTGCTTTGAGACGTTCCGATAATGAGAACATGCTGAGTACGATGAATCTAATACTTATGTGTTAGAAAGATTCAATACTTCAGCTGGAAATCCTGTCAAGAAGATTCTTCTTAAATTGAATCTATCTGATCACAGGTCAATCCTCACGGATTCGAAGGTTTCTCCAACCAAACCTGGGCGAATGACAAAGCCATATTCGTCCCCCTGCTTTATTGCTAACTGTTTTATGCAGGCTATGTAAAATGGTGGTGGAGGTTCCTGATTCCAGCTGGCTCACAAGATCCATAACCACATGCTCATACCCGACCGACAAACATAAAGTCATCATGAAAGCTCAAGTACATGTTTCAAGACTTCCGCTACTCTGATACCACACATCTTTCTAGAAGTGTCAAAGTGTTAAAGTTAAAGAATTTCAAGAAAGATGCAACATTAAAGCTTTTCAAGAATGGTATGAGCATGTCGGTCCAGAAGTCGCAAGTCCACAAGGTGGCAAAGTTACAAGTTGGCGTAGAGATTATGCTTGGTTGATGATCTCAAGATGCTCAAGATCACTATGTCAAATACAAGTTCAAGGAACAAGCTCAATCCAAGAAGTCAATGATCACTACAACATATTCACAAGAGAAAGATAAGTTTTATCAGGAGAAAAGCGTGGACCACAAGATTAATGTATAGTAGACTATGAACACATCCAATTAGTGCCCCCAACACCTTGTATTAATGCCCTAAGCTGACATGGACACGAACTTAACTAAAAACGTAATCTAACCAGTACTCGAGGTTTAGGCCCCACCCGGATACAGATTGTTACTAAAACATCCTACAATTTTCTCAATACAGATTCTGCCAAACATCCTACGAATTTTCTTCGACATGTTAAATGCGACAATGGTCCACTAGAAACCATCCTTAGACGGTATGGACAAGTCCCAATATGAACTATCCATAACACTAGCGTATACCCATCAGATAATTAACGTTCATGAATAAAAAGGGGACTTAACTGGCAATACGTACCTAGGCAAGTAATGTAATCAGGAAAATAGCATACAGTTTTGAAAACCACTTTGTCCAAAGAAATCAAGCATTAATCTCCCCCGTTATTTAATATACAAGTAGTAGAAAAGGGGGCACGAACTCACCTTGACTGAAATGGTAATCACATAATTCTCAATAAAAATGCGTCACGCTTACGATCGAAAATGCAACCTAATCTCAATATGGTCGTATAAGTACTAAACACTTTATTATTATAGGTCTATAGCTCTCATACTATCGTTCGGCTATCATAATTAAGAGGTGCATGTAGAGGAAGTATGAGGAGCTAAGACACTTTTAAATCGTAAATCCAACAACTCTTCAATACGCCACCCGAAGAGGCCTCATATGAAACTCCCTAGTAAAGAGAACTTTGATAGAACCACATATAGGTCTATATATTACAATCACCATCCTAATTTTTTGGTAAAAATTTGTTTTAATTTATTAAAAACGTTTATAATTACCGTTTTCAGTAAAAACTGCGTAACTTTCGCGTTTTAAGCCCGATTTTGACGTTTCTTATGCCCACGCTTTCGTATTAGGACGAGTTATCATAATTTGACATTTTCATAATTTGGACCTCCTGGTGAACAGTACATTTACAGTTCACACCATTTAAAAAGTTATTTCTTAAGTTTAATTTATCGTAAAACCTGTTAAACGTCATATTTTATTCAGTTAAAAGCTCGTTTATTATTGATTCTTTCGATACTTTCTCGTAATTGAAAGTTCTATTGATTTATGAGGTTTTACAAAAAATAATTAATTTTGTCATGAACAGTAAATTTTATAAAAAAAGTTTTATAAAAGTATAATTGTCGTAAACTCACGAAATACATAACTCGTTACGTTATTAATTAAAAATTACGATCTTATCATTTTGGAATCCTAAAAATAAGTATTATTTGTTAAAGAAATGCCAAACTTGCCTGTTTATATAAGTTTTATAAATGCCGTTTATATCTCGTATAACTTTGTTTTTTTACCGTAATCTTTATTCGTTATTATCCGTTTATTCAAGTTCTTAGCTTTTTGAATCGTCATGAGATGTATTAATTTTATAAATCATAAATCTAGCTGTTACAAAAATACTATCCAAAACAGCCCTTAATATCTTTTTGGGTTTATTTATATATACTTTGTTTTATAACTTTTTAACTACAAGTATAATACTTGAACTTTTTATACTTTAACAACATGGTTACTATACTTATAATTCTTTTATTCCATGATATTATCAACTTCACAACGTATGTAAAAGTGTTCAAATTCATAACCACAAGTAGAAATATGTTTTACATGTTTAAAAGTATCATAATGGTGATATTGCTAAATAGAACACATAAACACATAAAATGGTAAAAATAAATGACATAAAGGGTTTATAAGAGTATACACCTTAATGAATGGTAGTGTGATGAACCAAAGTATCTAAACCCTTGTTTAGATATAAAACCAAAGCTTGCACTCTTGAAACCCAAATTTTCTAATGAAAACCCTAATCTTGCTTTTCTTGCTTCAATACTTGAAAATACTTATCCTAACCTTCAAAATACCTTATGTTATCATAGGAAGGATGTATTAATACTTAGTATGTTATTTAAAATCAAGTAATGAATAATTTTAAAGGGTGTTTTGTTGCCGTGACATGAAGGAAGGGAAGAGAGATAAAATGGTTGATTTCTATGTTTTGAGAGTGTGTGGCTAATACTTGTATGCACTTCTTCTTATAGAAACTAGCTAATCAAAGATCATTAAAATAGTCCCAAGGAGGGGGGGATGATTCGTTGAACAAGAAGAGGAATCAAAGGGGTAAGGTTTTAGTGAAAATTCTTGTCTAGTTACTAGGCATTGGTCAAAACTAACATATGAACTCTTAGATTTAATGAAAGGTTTGTACAAGTTCTTGTTGATACAATGTGTGCTTCTTGTCCCCTAGGATGCATATAAGCCACGAGAATTGGGGAGGGAAATGAACTAGTTGGGTGATTTTTATCTTTTATAGAAATAACTTGTTAATACTTGAAGTATAGACAGTCATACTTAAATGAATAAAGTGAATACTTGTAATTTAAAGTTTTTAGTTAGTTTATTTAATGTACCATATGACTAACAATGTTTACTTGGGTAAAGTTTAATAAAACTTTGGGTATTGGGTATAAAAATAGGTATTTGTTGAAGCGTAGAAATGTTTTTGGTGGTTCCGGGTATGCCTAAACGTATTTTATCGCGAAACGTAAAACGTTAAACGCACCAATAAAATAAATATAAAAATTTATATTAATATTTGTAAAAATAATATATGCTTGCTTGACGAAAGCTTTAATTCGTTGGTGTCCGTTTAACGTTAATTATTGATTTTTAGCTACCATTAACTTAACTATTAAAAATAAAAAGCGGAACGCGTACTAGAAAAAAAAAATAGTGATTATAGCGACGTACATTGATTAAAAAAAATACGGAATGTTACAGTCCTTCCCCCGATAAATTGATCCTTGTCGCTCAAGGCTCAAGTTGCGACACTTGACGAAAGTACGGGTTCAGAGAAAAAGATTGCGGAAATTCTTTCGGAATAATGTTAGAATGAAAGAGGTGAGTAATTATTATTATTCATTATTTTTTAAATTTTTATTTTTTTAAGAAAGGTGCCCCAACGGACGAGAACAGTAACCCCAACGGTTACATCCTCCCTTTAAATACAAAATTTTATCCTCCATTTCTCCATACAACACTTAATCTTTCACTTACATTTTCTCTTATCCAATCCCAAAAATGTGCACATCAACACGCTCTAGCGATGGCGACCGCGATAGCACCGGCATTTATCTTGCCTACTTCCTCATACGAAGAATGATTTCATATTTGGCCTTTATTCTATCAATTCACGTGCCCCTCATTGTTCTTTGCAATCGGCGTAGATCCTTTGGAATGAAAAAGAATTAGAGGAGGGTTGTAATAAAACCTTGTATACTTTATGTCCTTATGTAATCTCATTTCTAAGATAATAAATGGGTTTTATTTATTGTTGTGGCAAAAAGCTTTTGTTACTTTTATTTATGCCGTTTTCGATAATTTTGTTACCACGCTTGTAACTCGTTTGCAAGTTTCCCTTCTAATTGATTTAACTTGGGATGTTTGTTTAATATTATTGTTCGACAAAGCTCGGCTCCTATAAGGTTTATTTGATCCCTTCAGCTTAACGCGTCATGGTGTAACATTTTTTTTTGATGATGTCGACATAATATAATAAGGTGGGAGTGAGGTCCGGCTTATTGCTACTGTTACAAATTCGATTTCAGAGTAAACGCGTTTTATGAGATACGCACCCAAAATAGAAAATTTTTCTAGACAAGAAGATTTAAGGTGAACATCACTCAGCATGTTCATGGTCCTTCCTAATTATACAAAGTTGAACATGGGGTGTGGGGGCTTATGTATATTTTGAGGGCTAACGATGCATGCTTATTTTCGTCATAAATTGTGTTATAATGTTCCTAATAATTGTTGAGTGATTTGTATAAAATTTAAATAGAGAGTTAAAGTAAATTGATGATTTTTATAATAGTTAATTTAAAGATATTTTGAAATCATTCCAGTACAACAGAACTGAAGCGAAAGTACAACCAGAAATTTTAAGCGAAAGTACAACAAATTTAAGCGAGAAATCCTAAAGGGGATAAAAGTTTAGCATTGCTATCATCCCTCCATGTTGTTAAAGTTTTGATTGGTTTCTACTCTCCTACTAAGGCATGCACCATTACACGTGCTTCAGTACCTTTAACTTGGTTTCCTTAGTTTCGGTTCTTTAACTTCGGGCAATCACTCCTGTAGTGCCCATGATTCCCACAACCAAAGCATGTCACATTCTGTAGCGAATTGTCTCTTGCTACAGGAATCCTAGTTCGACACTCCCCTTCCTGGTGACCAAGCTTGTGACATTTACCGACACTATGAGGACACGAACCTGGCTGATGATGTGCCATCACCTATTGCAACATGGTAAGTTCCGGCGTAGCCTCAACCTTACTGGGGCTGCCAACATAAACCTTAGCACTTCTTTGTCTTGGTTTTGCTGCTGGTAATAGTTGTTCCCTTGCTGGTCTTCCCACTTCCTTTTATTGCTATCACCGATCCTTAATGCCTTAGCCTGAACCCCTTGTTCAATCAGTTCTCGCGCCATGTTGATTGCATCATGCAAAGTCGCAGGCTTTGAAGAAGTAACATTTCCTTTGATTCCCTCGGGAAATCCTCGATGGGTACTTTTCAATCTTTTTCTTTTCAGTTGACACCAACTCAGGACACATCAAAACTAGTTCGTGGAAGCGATTGTTGTATGCCTCGATGTCATCTCCTTTCAAAGTCAAAGTCCAAAGCACTTGCTCCATCCTTGGATTTTCAGTTGCTGGTCAGGTATTCAGTAGTCATTCATAGCTTTTACGTTGCTCCAGGGGATCTGATTAGCATTAGCAAGTCCAAAGTTTTGAAACAATCCGTTCCACCAGGTCAAGCACACCCTCGAACGTGCACATAGCAACTTCACTTGTCATCTACAGCACATATGCAAAACTCAAGCAACCTCTCCTCTTTTCGAACCAACGTTTCCATCCGACTACACCTTTAGTCTCCGACGAAATAGTGAGTTTGCCGTGTCGGGAAATGTCATTATACGAACATCCATGCATCTCTGGTGCAACAGTCCCTCCAGTATTTGTTGATCCAGATCCACCAGCATTGTTTGAGTCAGTTCTTGTCTTTTCATATTCTTCAATAGCTTTGGCCACACGCTTTTCCACTATCCTCGTTAACAGATTTCTCTAAAATCTCATAGCGCATGATTTGGCCACGTAATTACACAATTCTTAAGAATTTATAAAGGGATGCAAGTCATGGCACGTTATGAATAATAGCAAAAAAAGTGATATAAATAACATACTTAATCAGGATGGTCAATATTTATATAATTGACCGATAGAAATAGATACTGATATGTCAAAAGATAGACGTAAGAGATCGAATTTAAACCAAGTATTATATATATAAGATTATATATAATGCAATAATGACAATCGGAAAAGTAAGTAAGGATCAGGGAATACGCGCGCGTGGATATCGGATAAGCGATGAAGGATTCTGCATTTTTAAAAATGAAAGAAAAGAAAATCTTTAAACTTTGTGGTTATAGACTAGGTTTTGAAAAATGACCCAGTTCCCTATAACCTTGGCTCTGGTACCATCTGTAACACCCCCAAAATCGGGTCGCAGCGGAAAGGTAACAATGGGGTGCTACGTCAAAGTACAAAAATCAAGATATAGAAAACGACCTTAAATGGACGTTAAAAATAAGTTTCATTCGATGTCATTACAAAAGATCAGAGTTTTCACGTTAGGTCCCATAGTTTTATTTAAAAGACATTAAGATTTTATAAGACAAAAGTTTCATTGAATTTAAGAAATCAGAATCCCTCTAATAGATATCCGTCACGGCTCCCATCCAAGCTTATACCTCAGCACCTGAGATTAAAACATGCTAAAACGTCAACAAAATTGTTGAGTGAATTCATAGGTTTATCAGGAAATAGCGTGGACCACAAGATTTAAGTAATAGTAGACTATGAAACACATTCAATAGTCCAACACATTGTATTATTGCCCTAAGCTCATGACACCGAACCTTAACGTAATAAACTGTAATCAAACCAGTACTCGAGGTTTGTGCCCCAACACGGATACAGATGTTACAAAAACATCCTACGAATTTTCTCAATACAGATGCTGCCAAACATCCTACGAATTTTCTTCGAATGTTAAATGCGTCAATGGTCAACTAGAAACCACAGCCTAGACGGGGATGGTCAGTCCCGATAGATCTATCCATAACACTAGCGTATACCCAGCAGGTAATTAACGGTTCATGATAAAAGGGGACTTAAATGGCAATACGGTAACTTAGGCAATAATGTAATCAGGAAATAGCATACAGTTTTGAAAACACTTGTGTCTAAAGAAATCAAGCATGTAATCTCCCCCGTATTTAATAAAGCAAGTAGTAGAAAAAGGGGCTACGAACTCACCTTGAGTGAATGGTAATCAACAAGTATTCACAATAGAAAATGCGTCACGCTTACGATCGAATGCAACCTAATCCAATATAGGTCGTATAAGTACTAAACACTTTGATTGTTTATAGTTCGTATAGCTCATCATACTATCGTTCGGGCTATCATAATTAAGAGGTCATGTAGTGACGTATGAGGAGCTAGAACACTTTAAATCGTAAATCCAACAACTCGTCGATACGCCACCCCGAAGAGGCCTCATTATGAAACTCCCTAGTAATATAGTACTTTGATTAATACCACATATAGGTCTATATAGTTCAATCACCATCTAATTGTTTTGGTAAAATTGTGTTTAATAAGTAAAAACGTTTATAATTACCGTTTTAGTAAAACTGGCGTAACTTTCGCGTTTTAAGCCCGATTTTGACGTTTCTTATGCCCACGCTTTCGTATTAGGACGAGTTATCATAATTTGACATTTTCATATTTTTGACCCTCTGATGAACAGTAATTTTTACTGTTCACACCAGTTATAAAGTTATTTTTATAGTTTTAATAAACGTAAAACCCGTAAACGACAAATTTTAATTCGATTATAGCTCCGTTTTTGAGTGTTACTTTCGAGTACGTTCTCGTAATTGTAAGTTCTAATTCATTATGAGGTTTACAAAAATAGAATTTTTTCTGTCATGACAGTAAATTTTGATAAAATAAGTTTTATAAGAGTATTAATGTCGTAAACACGCAAAATTCATACCGTTCGTTATTAATTTTGAAAAATACATGTCTTATCATTTTGGAATCCTAAAAAAATGTAATAAATGTTAAAAATGCAACTTGCTGTTTTATAAAATTTTTTATAAAAGTATTTATCTAAATCCGTTTATTTATCGTATAACTTGTTTTTACCGTAACTTTTTCGTTATTTATCCGTTTTTCAAGTTTCTTATCTTTTTGGAATCGTCATGAGATGTATTATTTTTATAAATCATAATCTAGCTGTTACAAAATACTTACCAAAACAGCCCCTATATATCTTTTGGGGTTTATTTATATAACTTTGTTTTTATATACTTTTTACTAACAAGTTATATTAGAACTTTTTATACTTTTAACAAACAAGTCTACTATAACTTATAATTCCTTTATTCCATGCTCATAACAACTACACAACAATGTAAAAGTGTTCAAAAATCAAAACCACAATAATAAATATGTTTTTACATGTTTAAAAATCCTAATGGTGATATTGCTAAATAGAACACATAAACACATAAAATGATAAAAGTAAGGACATAAAGGTTTATAGATAACCTTAATGAGATGTAGTGTGATGAACCAAAGTATCTAAACCCTTGTTTAGATATAAAACCAAAGCTTGCACTCTTGAAACCCTATTTTCTAATGAAAACCCTAAATCTGCTTTTCTTGCTTCAATACTTGAAAATATTTATCCTAACCTTCAAAATACCTTAAGGTTATTACATAGGAAGGATGTAGTAAAACTTTTATGTTCTTTAAAAATCAAGGTATGAATTAATTAAAGAGGTTGTTTGTTGCCGTGACGATGAAGGAGGAAAGAGATAAAAATGATTTGATTTTCTAAGTGTTTTGAGAGAGTGTGGCTTAATACTGTTACGCACATCTTCTCTTAAAGCACTAGCAAGTAAAAGATCATTAAAATAGTCCAAGGAGGGGGTTGAGTCCGTTGAACAAGAAGAGAAACAAGGAGGGTTTTAGGGAAAGTCTTGGTCATTGTTTTCTAGTCTTGGTCAAAACTAGACATAGAACTCTTAGGTTTTAATGGGAAAGGTTTGTACAAGTTCTTGTTGATACAATGTGTGCTTCTTGTCCCCTAGGATGCATATAAGCCACGAAATTGGGGAGGGGAAATGAACTAGTTGGTGATTTTTATCTTTTATGGAAATATCTTGTTAATACTTGAAGTATAAAGTCATATTTAAATGTATAAAGTGTATACTTGTAATGTATAGTTTTTAGTTAGTTTATTTAATGTACCATATGACTAACAATGTTTACTTGGGTAAAGTTTAATAAAAATTTAGGTATTGGGTATAAACATAGGTATTTGTTGAAGCGTAGAAAAGTTTTGGTGGTTCCGTTAATGCCTAAACGTATTTTATTGCGAAACGTAAACGTTTTACGCAACCAATAAAAATAAAATATAAAAAGTTTATTATTATTTTCGTAAAAATAATATATTGCTTGCTTGACGAAAGCTTTAATTCGTTTGGTGTCCGTTTACGTTAATTATTGATTTTTAGCTTACGCGATTTAACTTAACTATTAAAATTAAAAGCGAACGCGTACGAGAAAAAAATAAATAGTGAATTTAATAGCGTCATACATTGATAAAAAAAATACGGATTGTTACAGTGAAGGTACCTGTTTCCAGCTGTCTCACAAAGATCCAAAGCCACATGCTCATACCCTACCGACAAACATAAAGACATCATGAAAGCTCAAGTACATGTTTCAAGACTTCCGCTACTCTGATACCGAACGTCTTTCTCGAAATGACAAAGTATTAAAGTCAAAAAATTTCAAGAAAGATGCAACATTAAAGCTTTCCAAGTCATCAAATCATGGTATGAGCATGTCGGTCCAGAAGTCGCAAGTCCACAAGATGGCAAAGTTTCAAGATGGTGTAAAGAGATTGTGCTTGGTTGATGATCTCAAGATGCTCAAGATCACAATGTCAAATACAAGTTCAAGGAACAAGCTCAATCCAGAAATCAATGATCACTACAACATACTCACAAGAGAATGTCAAAGCTAACGAGCTAAAGACTTAAAGACAAAGCATAGTATGCTAGATGCAAGTTTTGAAAAAATGGAGTGACCACATCCTTTAGGGTTATATTGTTGGAAAACAATAAAAAAGTATCGGTCCACTTCAAGTTGTATTAAGTCTAGCTCGTAGTATGGTAACATATAGTTAAGTATCTAGTCCGGCCCAGACCCATTGGAAACCTATCATAACCCATGGGCCGGCGTATAGGACCTATATAAGCCCCTCTCCTACATAGATAGGATTGGTTGTTCCAATTGTAAATTTCATCATAATACACTTCATCATTCCATCCATTCACTATCCTCTAACATCCACACCCACATCTCACTCTTTTCTTGGTTGGATCATAAGATTACATGTTCTACATCTATTCTAGTCACAGATCCGGATGAATGCAAAATTACGTGGGCTTTCTGGAAAAAAGTGTTGGCGCATAAGAATCAAGGCGGTCTTGGAGTTAATAGTTTTTACGCTCTTAATCTTGCTTTGATGTTCAAATGGATTTGGAGATTCTTGACTGCTTCATCGTGCCTCGATTTGATATACTATCATCCAGCACGTGATAGGGAGCAACACTCAGTATGGGAACTATTCAGTATAGAGAAGACAGTAATGAGGTTGTTTTTGCAGTTGTTGCAGTGGAGAAGATTTATACACATGAGTCATTGACTTTCAATAATACAGTTGCTTGTGAGATGGTTTCTAAGTGGAAGGCTGGATTAAAAGATGATATGGATACTCGGTCAGATGTGTATGTGCTCAACAACGGTTGCAGGAAATGCAGTGACGACAGTGATGGCTATTACTGGGAGTCTACACCAGGTATGTTCATAAATCTATTTATCTATATAGATGGTATGGTTTTTTCTTGCGGATGCAAGGCTGAGATCTAGATTACCAAGGGTTTGCTGGTTAAAGCAAAGGGAAATATACTTGGTTTGAAGATCATCAGGGATTAGAGTGGTAATACTCTAAGGGTGTCACAGTCCAGGATTCACAATGAAAAGTTGGTACAGACTTTGTTGAAGGGGCACTCCATACTATCGTTGCAGGGTAGTCTATCAAGGGACTGTGATGTGGAAAAGAATGGTAAGTGGTTATGTATATATGGAGTTGGAAGCCATGAGTATCAGATGGTCTGCACGAGACTTGACATAGCATCTGCAGATGTGGGTATGCTGGATAAGTTTGATCGTGGATTACAGACAAACGTACAGGTTTTTGTGGATTTTGACTACGCCATGGGTAGATCAATCACAAGGTACGGGTTTATGATACAAGGATGTGCAGGAAGCTGAGAAGCTATGATGCTGTACATGATGGTTTTGTGAACAACTGAAGCGGCGCATATGACACTTACTGGGGCTTGGAAGAAGGAAATATGGCTAAAGGGACTTTTGGCAGAGTTAGGATATGAGCTAAGTTTAGTAGCAGTAATTGCTACTGGTGCCTTGGTAAAAGGCGGTTCCCAGTCCTAGGTTCTAGCACAGGTCGAAGGTGCTGCGTATCGGTATTGACTAATAGTGATACTAAGGTGGAAATTGTTAGGTATAGTATTCACTTTAGTCAATAGGTTAGGGGGTTTAGTGTAAAATTAGCTCTAATTATAGCCATATTAAGGTTATTGGGTTTCTCTATGGCCCAAGCCCATCCTCCTCCTTATCTCTATAAAAGGAGGTGAGGGGGAGGGTTTTGTACTTCATTCTTTTCCTTACTCAATAAACATATAATATTGAGGGTTATATTCTTGTGCATCTTTTTCTTTTCTGTCATACATAATCTGCTAGGGTGTGTTCGTCTTCAAGATCGGATTTATTCCGCACTAGTAACCAGGTTGTAGGGTGATCGAATCCTACAAGTGGTATCAAATAGCAAAGTATTCAGACTATTCAACAGTAGAACTAGAATAGTAGAAGAGAACCTGCATGTTCAATTTAGTGAGAATACACCTAATATTGAAGGAAGTGGAACAAATTGGCATTTTGATATAGATGCACTAACAAAATCTATGAACTATAAGCCAGTTGCTGCAGGGAATCAATATATTGGTAATGCTTGTACAAAAGCATGTAATGATGGCCAGGTTAAAAGCTACGAATGGAGGTACAAGACTGGCAAAGATTATATTCTACTACCAATGTGGCATGCTGATCCACTATTCTCTCAAGATTCAAAGAGTTCTCCTGATGCTGGATTCAAACCATCAGAGGAGGAGGAAAAGAAGGATGCCGAAGATCTAGGGAATAAAGATAGTGAGGTTTCAAGTACAGAGGATCCAAGAGTTAATCAAAAGAAAGATGACAATGTTAGCAACACTAACAATGTTAATACTGCTAGTGTTAACAGCACTAACATATAATATTGTTAGTCTAACTGTTAATGCTGCTGGCATAGAAGTTAATGCTGTTGATCCAAAATCAAGCTATTGAATTCCTTATGATCAAAAAATATGCTTGGAATTTAGAGACTATGGTTTATTCAGATGATGATGAACATGTTGATGCAGATGGGCTGACGATGGAACAATTTAGATGCATTTATGCCTTGTCATCCTATTCCAATACAAGATACCACAAATTTAATCCTGTTGAACTAAATTATTGGAGACTTGCATTCAGCACATCAAACAAGAAGAATGACAAAGAATTTGGAAAAAAACATGGTTTGTTTAGTTTAGTTCAGCAAAGAATAAACCATAAAGACTTTCAAAACTACTTGTTTGCTTGTTTTTTATCACAAGAAGAACCCAAAAAGGTAATTCATGCATTAAAGGATCCAAGGTAGATAGAAGCTATATAGGATGAGCTACTGCAATTCAAATTACAAAGGTTTTGACTTGGTGGATTTACCATAATGAAAAAGGCTATTGGGACTTAATAGCGTTTACATGAACAAGAAGGATGAAAGAGGCATTTATGATAAAGACAATAGGCAAGATTGGTTGACAAGGGTACACACTAAGAAGAAGGGATTGAACCATGATAGAGGTCTTTACCCCTGTTTGCTAGAATTAGGCGATGCAATTAGGGCTATTGATAAGTGTTTAAATTGTATACATTTAAATACCGGGATTTTGCAATAAAGCCAAGAATACTTGCAAAAAAGAGCTAGAATTATTGTGTGCTTTTGTGTCTTAACGTGCAGGAAAGGATAATAAAGTCAAAAAGAGAAAAAACAAGCCAAAACTGACAAGAAACGGAAAAGACAAGTACAAGAGAGAGATTTGAGAAAAATTACCAAAGCCGGATCAGCCCGATAACAAGAAAAGAAAGTCAATAAAGCTCACATTGATTTCAATAGGATCAATATTGACATGTTTTATCAAGATTACAAGGGCTTTAATTTTGGGAGTAGTTGAAGTTCAAGGACCAAAAGTTGTCAAAGTTGGAAAGATGTTTTATAAGAGGAAAAAGGAGATGACAACTACAAGGGCTAGAGTTGTCAAATCCGAAACTTGTTTTACACTACACTTTTCAAAAATGAAACACAAGGACTGGATGTGTAATTTCTCCAAACATTCAAAACAAGACGCGGGTTATAACTTCTCCTAACAACCTATAACAAACTTTCCCGCCAAAACCCGAATTAACCCAATTTGCCTAAAATCCTTTTCCCGTCTCTACAAGTTCAACTTTACCTCGTATTTACCCATTGCCACATCATTTCGCACACGTGTCATCATCTAATTGGCCCGAACACATCATCAATCAAGATCAACGGCTTAAATTCAAGTTTTAAAAGATCAATGGCTAGGAATGAGTGTGTTTCTCATCCTCTCATCACTCTCAGTTATAAATACAAGCTCTCAATTCAGTTTTAGGGAGTAGTTAGTTTTTTAGTTAGTGAGTTTAAATTTTCAGTTTGTATTTTTCCTTACTTTTAAGCATTTTCTTTTAAGCTTTTCAAATCTGTTTTCATTCACTTGTACCATTGTTATTTTCGTTTGTACCTTTTACTTTTGATCACTAAAATCCTAATCTAAGTTTCCTTGTTCTTTGATTTCAATTTTAAGCAATTTTTACTACATAAGCTCTCATAAGCTCTTTTGAGCCTTAACTGTTTTATGCTCAATTTCCAGGCTCTATTTCTAGTTAAAGTGTTCTTCTTTTACTCTTTTAGTTCATTCATAAGCCAGATATGATCACTTGAGGTAATTTGATTCATTTTGGAAGCATTTGGAATTGATAAGCTCAATTCAGCTTATTAAGCTTTAAGCTTCTGGTTTAGAGGCTAAGGTAGCCATTAGGTTTATATTTTTAAGCCACTCATTCAGAGAGAGTGGCTAGTTCTGAGGCTACTTAAATTTCAGGTTTCACTTTTTCTATTCCATTGTAGCATACATTTAGCTTATTCATGTAGCTTATTTCTTTGTTTTCCTTGTGCTTAATCCTGTTTAAAATTGACTAGTTAGTTTAGATAATTCAAATGATTTCAAGTTGTTGTAGCTAGAATTACTTGAGTTCTCATTTAGATTTAATTCTGTCATATTAAGTAAATAGCTAGGTGAGTAACTAGCTTAATTTCATTAATAAGCTAGGACTTTTAGTGCTCAATTAGCTTAAATAGGTTAGTATAAGAGTGAGTGGATATTAGGTTTTAACATTTCTAGTTTTAAAATAGATTTTAAGTACACTTTAGTTTTGACAGCTTTAGTAAAGTGGTGTTTGGTTTAAGGTGTATTTGACTCTAAAAGTCAACAATGTTCTGTCAATTCCTTTTATACATTTGAGGATTCCATAGTAAACGAGTTTTAATTAGGTTTTAAGAGTTAGTTTGTAAAATGACAAAGATTTAAGTGCTAAAAACTTTGTCTAGCACCAGGGCAGTTTTAGAGTGCAAAGCATTTTAGACTTTGATGGTGAAACTAAAGCATTTTAGAGTTTAGTTTTAGTTAATGCAGGTTTAGTTACATTTAGATAGATAGTTTAAAGAGTTCTCACCTCAAAACTTAGCCTGCATATTAGGAGTTGGTCAATTGCATCAGCAACAACAGTTAATACTGTTGTTGCTAGTCTCTTTTCTAGTTGTCTTTAAGTTTTTAAAATTAGGAGTTAGAGTTTAGAATTAAATATTTTAGAAGTACCCTAGTAGTTTTACATAAGTCATCATTTAGTTTTCATTTTTATGCTTTTAGTATAGCTTATTTGAACTTGCAAAAGAGGTATTAGCAGAAGTAAGATAACTAGCTTATTTATTCTAACATTTTCATTTCTAGTTGTAATTTTTAGAAACCTTTTATCTAGGTTTATTCAAGGTTCATAGGCCCATCCCCCCCCCCCCAACTAACCCTTTTTTAGTTTACCTAGCTTATTTCCAAAATTTTAGCTTCCTGGATTAGATTTAAGCTGATTGCTTAGTAGGTCTTGCTTAAAATTCTAGTAATAAGTCGAAACTTGCCACTTTTTAATTAGTAGTTTCTCATTGATCTTGTTAATTGTAGCTTTATTTATTTTTAAGATACTTAGTATACATCTTAAAGCTTTCATTTTCAAACTTTTAGTTTTCCATTTTTCAGTTAGTAAAAAGCTAGGATTAAGCTAAAGTTTTAAAATGATAGTTATGGCCTAAGTTTTGTGGTGCAGAATTAAATGCTCAATTTCTTGCTTATTTGTGGATAAAGTTACAAGTGCTTTTATTAAAGTTGTAGTGTATAAGCTCATGAACAACTTTGTAGTTTTAAGTTTTAGCTAATTCTCACTTTTTAAATAAGCTCAAAATAAGCCAAATCGTAGGGTTTGTTTTGTACATTTACAATAGTCTGAGGTTACCCGTTTTCATTAGAGTGTAAATTCCTGTTAATTACTCCGCCTATCCTTTTCTTTCTTTCTTTACACTTTCTACCCTAGATTTTTAGAATAATAAAATAGATTTAATATTTTAATTTTAGTTTTAATAAAATTAGGGTTAGATTTTTAATTGGCAAAATTAGGTTTCAATTGGTTTATAAAATTTAGGCATTTTTGTTCTATTAAATTTCTGCACCTTTTAAGTAGTTAAAAACCATTTTTCTTTATTTTTCCAGTTAAATTTGTATTTTCTAGGAATTAAAATAGATTCTCGGTAATTTCTTTTTCTTAAATAAATCATAGAAAATAGAAAAATAGTTGAAATTTTTTAATTCTTTTTGTGAAAATTTTATTTTTCATTGTAGTATTTTTGAAAAATAAAAGTAGAATTTTTGTGTTAATTTTTAGAAAAAGTTTATTTTTGTTAGTTCATTTTTCTTTAAAAAATCATAAAAAATTCAAAAATAGTTAAAAAATTCTAATTCTTTTTCCTAAAATTTTCTTTTTAAATTTGTGATTTTTAGGAAGAATTTAGAAGAACATGGTTTGTTTAGTTCAGTTCAGCAAAGAACAAACCATAAAGACTTTCAAAATTGCTTATTTGCTTGTTTCTTATCATAAGTAAAACCCAAGAAGGTAATCCAAGCATTGCATGATCCAAGCTGGATAGAAGCTATGCATGATAAGCTTTTACAATTTAAATTATAGAAGGTTTGGACCTTGGTGGATTTACCAAATGGCAAAAGGCCCATAGGCACTAAATGGGTCTTCAGGAATAAAAAGGATGAAAGAGGAATTGTAATTAAAAATAAAGCAAGATTGGTTGCTCAAGGGTACACATAAGAAGAAGGGATTGACTATGATGAAGTCTTTTCCCCTGTTGCAAGAATTGAAGCAATTAGGCTATTTTTAGCATATGCCTCATTTAAAGACTTTGTGGTGTACCAGATGGATGTCAAGAGTGCTTTTCTTTATGGTAATATTGAAGAGGAACTCTATGTTTGTCAACCACCAGGATTTGAAGATCCATACTTCCCTGACAGAGTATACAAAGTAGAAAAGGCACTTTATGGACTGCATTAAGCTTCCAGAGCTTGGTATGAAACCTTGTCACCTTATTTATTGGACAATAGGTTTCAGAGATGAAAGATAGACAAGACTTTGTTTATCAGAAGGGACAAAGGTGATATTCTGTTAGTTCAAGTGTATGTAGATGATATCATTTTTGGCTCTACAAATAAGTCACTATGCACTGAGTTTGAGAAAATGATGCATAAGAAGTTTCAGATGAGTTCTATAGGTGAACTCACATTCTTCTTAGGACTGTAAGTAAAGCAGAAGGAGGATGGGATTTTTATCAGTCAAGACAAGTATGTGACTGAGATTTTGAAGAAATTTGGTTTTATTGATGTCAAGACAGCAAGCACACCTATGGAAACTCAAAAGCCTTTGTTTAAGGATGAAGATGGTGAAGAAGTAGATGTTCATTTATAT
Source organism: Tanacetum coccineum (assembly GCA_026074375.1). Taxonomy (NCBI): domain Eukaryota; kingdom Viridiplantae; phylum Streptophyta; class Magnoliopsida; order Asterales; family Asteraceae; genus Tanacetum; species Tanacetum coccineum. The sequence goes on along the minus strand of BQNB010008369.1, from coordinate 18,244 downwards.
AGATCAATGATTGGTTTACTGATGTATCTTACTTCTTTAAGACCTAATATTATGTTTGCAGTGTGTGCCTGTGCAAGATACCAAGTCAACCCAAAAGTGTCACATCTTCATGCTGTGAAAAGAATCTTTAGGTACTTAAAAGGTCAACCTAAATTAGGCTTTTGGTATCCAAAAGATTCACCTTTTGATTTGGTAGCATACCAAATAGTGTATTATGCTAGTGCATGCTTGGATGGAAGTCAATAGGAGGGTTGGTCAATTCCTTGGGTGTAATGCAAGAAGCAGACTGTAGTTGTTAGTTCCACAACAGAGGCTGAATATGTAGCTGCTTCAAGTTGCTGTGGCCAAGTGCTTTGGATTCAAAATCAATTGCTTGATTATGGGTATAACTTTATGTTTTTTTTTTAGGGGTATATTCCCCCAGATTACACACTTCACTTCATACAATCGATCACGAAATCGGAACTAGAAATGAGAAAGAGAGAGTTGTTCTAGAGAGAGAAAGAGGAGAGAGAATTGAGAGAGAAAAGAGAAATGAATTATTTTAGAAATGAACAACTTACTTTTCCAAGTGGAAAAGTTCCTTATATACCCCGACACTTAAAAGTGACGCGCGGGATATTTAACTAGGACCCGGGCTCGGGTTTTGCTTGGGATTAAACCCCATAACAATATACAATATTATGATTTTACTTTCGAGCCCGATACCGATTATTATACTATTACAACATTAACTAATTAAAGACTACAAAGACAATCGTAGAGTGACGAACTTCCTTGTTCGACTCATAAATTGAGGCTAACATTCTCCCCTGATGTGGGTCTTAAACACGGGAACGAGCGTCCTTTAATTGAATCAATAAAATTGAGGTATAACTATCTCCCCCGAGTGAGTTCAATTGATGTACACTCCTTCATGGAGATTGTTGAGATGGCTTTTTGTCATTTAAGGGGGGGGCCACCTTCGGGGGAGTGTTCTTGGTCTTTGTCTTCTGTTAGCTGTTGTTGCTTGTTCCTTCATGCTCTGCTGATTCTTGAATTTGGAGCCGTTGTCCATTGTCTTTATCGTCTTTGCCATCTTGCGATCTGATGTCTTTAACCAACATGCTATATTTTGCATTATACTTGAAGCTTCAAATCAGGGTTTGCGGAAGTCTTTGTCTTTTAAATCTTGTGCTTCTAGTTTGTATGTCTTTGTAGATTGTGAGCATTGAATGGGATTGAGGTTGAGTTACCCTTTGACCTGCAGCGTTTACGTTAGTTGATAACGAAGAAAAATTGATTTAAAAATCAATCGACGTGTCACTCGTTTAAGAGTTTTTGATTAACAAATCGGAGTGTTTAATGTTTTTATCCTAAATTCATCAACCGTCATTTCACTTTAATGGACCATATCGATATAAGTTGTTCACAAGTTTGATTCATATAGAATCTCACAAGTCACCTACCAAGAGCTTGTTTGATGTTGGCTCAAGCAGGATTTCCATCTTCATTGTGAATACATTAGTATCACTCGGATGTTCTGGCAAATATCACAATGATATTGCGTAGGACTCTTGATAACAGCTTGTGAACCTAATGATGTTCAACAAGTGTTTGAAATGGAATGTGTCCTAACGAGATTTTTATTGATCTCTTGGCTCATAGACTCGATTAGTGCAATCTTTGGTTTATGTTCTCAGAGGCTGGAGCTATTGCCACATATTACCCTCAATATCAACGTCTTGGAATGAATGTCAATAGATAACGTGTGTATCTCGTGACAAAATGAGACAAGTTTCTGTTGAGGAGAAACCCGAATGGTAGGTAGGGTTGTGCATTGGCATTCTCTGGGTCAATGATGTCATTTTCAATAGTCAGACAATCATCTTGTGATTCTGACAGCATTTGTATTGACACCAGGTTTATGCCTTAAGTTGGTGTGAGGGTTCTTTCTTTATGCCCTTTATCCATACATTTCTTTTTCATTCTTCAACGCCTTCAATGCTTACCAAGACGTCATTACTAACACCTTGTTGTGATTGTTCTAGTGTTAACTCAATCTTAGTCGGCATTATTCCCTTACTCATTCATCTCCAATCATACCTAAAGATTGCTATTTCTAACTTTGATTATCCTTGGGGGTAGTCCTCCGGTTTTTATTTATGGTTGGTTCATTAGGATGTTTTTTTTCCTTAACATAACCAACCTTATGACTTCTAGATTCGTGTGAAATTAAGATGTTGTTGCGGTATAGATCAGAACCATAAAACTTTTCTTCAGCAAATTAAGTTCGATTAGATCATTTTTTAATTACATTTTCTCCCATTTTTTTATTTAATAAACACTTAGTTTTTGAAATACCTTGTGATTAAAAATATGTCTTAAAAATTCTGTGAGAGGAAAATTATTCTTTAGCCATGGAATGGTTGGAACATTTTGATAATAGTTTTGGAATACATAAGAAATGGTGTATTATGATGTATCCAATAAACATTATAACGATGTTTTTCGAAAAACTCCCCCTCAAGAATAGGACCAATAAAAAATTGTTATCGTCTTTTGAAAACAATTGTGAGGGGATGGAGTGTTGAACACATAATTTTGAAAGATTATGAATTTGTCATGGAGAATTCTGAAAAATCATGTTCAAACTTTTTGAAAACCAGATGTTTAGAGGGACTTCTATTCTAACGGTAATGGGTAGCGCACTGAAATGTACACTATCCTTTATCTTTAAGTACAAAACATTGAATGTTCATGTATAGAACTGCTCAGATCCGAGAAACGTTAAATTTTTTTTATTTTTTTTTTTTTTTTCTTTTTTTAGTTTTGCGAGTAAAGTTATAAACCTTACCTTTATTTTGAAGTCCGGAGTTGGTACTGAACATTTGCCACATAAGTAATTTAGAAATTAGAAATTGACTATGTTTGAAACTTTTTGAATCTTCGCTCGAACTTCATTTTTACAATCCCGTGTCATTGATTAATCGACATTCTATAGCACGTAAATGTTTTCGATTCACAAGAGACATGTCGAGAAGATTCTTTTGGAAATTTTCTATTTTTCAGATTTTGTATTTGTATATATTACCTGTTGTCCTCGTCTATTTGCTATTGTGATGTGGAATTGTAATTCCAACTCTTGTGTGATGTAGTGTCTTGTTTGCTTTAAGGACACTTTTGGAACCAGCTTTGAACTTGACTGTTTATTGCTGGGTTTTTTTTTTTTTTTTTTTGTTTTTTTTCTTTGTTTTTGGGTCTTGTATTTAGAGTTATGAACGGTTTATGATAAGAAGTCATTTGATAAAGAACGAGGCTTGAACTGCGTTGTTCAATCGTCATTTGAACATTGAGGAACGGGGCCTGAAGTGTTATTTTCAGCAGACGCCATTTATCGTTGACGACCGAGGCTTGAACTGCCGTGTTAAATGTCAATTTGCACATTCAGATCAATTTTCCTTGTAGCCCTGTTTTTCTGAGAGTATCTTTCTTTTCGATACCAAATCTAAGTCCTTCTCATAGGATAGAATGATGTACTGTACCTTAAGAGAGTACTGCAATGAACATTAAGAGCTTGTTCTGCTTTCACATTGGTTATGGATATTTGCATTTGAACCATATTGGGGGTTTCACTTTTAACCTTTGTTATGATTGAGGACGAATGAGTCTTTACTGGTGGAACCCATTCTAAAGACAAAAGTCTTGAGAATTCTACATTTGGTTCCCACCATAAGATAAGATCTAGGACTTGTTGTTTTCTCTGCACTGTGGGATTCTTTATTTATTGAAAAAACTATGTCCTTTTGGTGATCTTGTCTGTTTGGTTTCGTTGCAACATGATTTGCTCTACGGTTTGTTTATGTTTTTTGTCTTATTGGATGGAACCTTAGCACGCGAGTGGATATTCTTTCAGGAATTTTAATACACAGGTCATGATTGTCATTAAAGACTCATTTCTGACATGTAGAGCAACCAAATGTTTAGAGTCAGAAAAATTTTCTAGGTATTCTAGAGTTTTATGTGTCATTTTATATAAGCTTCCTCTAGGTAGTGATCTATGAACAAACTGCCGTTTGAGCTATACTAGATTGAGCTTGGTGCATATCCATGTGATGAGGTTTTGTCAGGGGCAAATTCTCTTCCCTTAGGCAAATGATGTGTAGTGACTGGTTTTGACAAGTCGTTGTTCACATCAACTTGGGAGGCACAACTGATGGTTTTGAATTCTAGGTCTTTCAGACTAAATCGCAGTCGGTTAGTCTAATCAACGGATTGGTTTTTGCGTGGGTTGTCCAACGGTTTCCCAGAATGTGGCTTGCAAAACTTAGTATGCACACTATTTCCTGTTAGTTTCTTAACCTCAATTTTTAATGCTGCAATTGCAAATCCCCTTTTTCTGAATATAGCTAGTACATACTGCTTTTCATTAAGATTTTTGTTCAGTTGTTCCAATAAAGAGTCATTTGGTTTTTGGTCTGAACTCGTGTCCTTTTGATAGAATTAAAAAGATCTTTGTAAGTCATGTTTCAAGAGCTCTATTTTCTTTATGGAACTGCCTCTATTCTCTGCGATATTTTAGCACACTATGTTCCAATTCGATGTTTATTGGTTCAAAATTACAATCGATGTCATTTTAACCTTTGGCGTCATTACCTTTTATTTCAAAAATTGACTTTGTTGCCCTGATTTTAAAACATTGTTTTCCATTTTGTATATTGTAGTTCAAGATTGATACAATGTGCTTTGAGTTTTCCAAAATATTTTTGAAACTGGGCGACGATCTTTTTGAGACAAACATTTTCAGACTCGAGTGATTGATCTGAGAGTTCAATTGTCTTGTCATCAGTTAATTTAGCAGGCAAAGGACGTATGTCATGACATTGTTCAGCATTCTGGTCAACCTCTCCTTCATTAATGAATTCAGGTTGCTCAGTATGTGATGTCACTGTTAGTAAAAGATATTGATTTCAGCAGTCGTTTGTACCTCAGCCATTGGCTCTTCATTATATATGGGTCTGATATCTGCATCATCAACATGTGCATCATTCCCTGATCTGCTGCTTGTATCCTGCTCTTTTGATTCTGTCCTATTGCTTTCAATGATAACTAAAATCGCATCAATGCTTGATCGATCAACCTTTTCTCTGCGTCTGCATCAGTCTTTCATTCACCGCTGCTGTCTTACACCATTTTATGTGTGCTCTTTCACATCATCCGACTTTTTAACAGGATTAAATGTGTTGGATAAAGTTGTCTATGGAATTCTAGAATTCGAGTCGAGTGTATTGTAGAATGTATTGCATGTCACATGTCAACATATTCATCATCCTATTAAAACCGTGACTTGTATGAACATCTGAAACTGTGTCTGGAGTAATTTAAAACAGACATGGATCCAAATCTATTGAATTATTCGTTTGTCAAGTTGCTTTGTAGTTGATCCAATGACAGGAACATGGCCAGTGTAAGTCTCTAGATCTTGACCAAAGAGTGTTGCAAATGCACGTTTGTAATCTCCTCCTCGTTAGACTTCCTTTTTAATTCGTTGTTTATAAGAACACTGAGTGTGATGAAGTCGTGAAAAGATTCCATGCACTTTCTTTTGTTTTGTCTTGAATTAGTTGCATTTTGTTGTTATTTATGAATCTGACTCGAGAATAAGGTATCTTTCGTCTCACCATTTTAAATGTGTGTTAAAGTGTATAAAGATTTGTTGGATCTTAAGTGGATATGAGTGATTGAGGTTGTGGTTGTGTAAGCAATTAAGTTCACGGGATTTTACACGTTATGATTATAACTGATAAATGACTTAAAGGATTTTACACAAAATCAATAGAAAACCGTGAATGAGTTTGACTTCGGAATCAGCGGCCAATTAGATTTAATTGTATTAACAAAAAGTTAATTTTCTGGCTAGGTTATAGCTGTTTTGTTTTAAATAAGCTCACCAATCTGAAACGGGCCTAAAAATACAGATGGGCCGTGAGCTAGAACAAAACAAGTCTAACACAAATTCCAAAAAAACTAAAAAATGTCAATAAATCATAGTAAACGAGCTTTTTGGGCTTCGAAAAATCCTTAACCAGCTAAAGGGTGGTTACAGCGTAATCCGTCACGTTTTTCTCTTCGATTTGAGAGGTCACGGGCCTGAAACGGACTTACGGATCAAAAGTTATGGCTGTTTTACTGAAACCCTTTTCTTCACACAAAACGCAGTGACACCAAAACGCAGTGGTTGAGATTTGGTCAAAACGCAATGGTCAAAACGCAATGGTCAAAACGCAATGGTCAAAACGCAATCAATAAATTAATTGGGCAGAGTTTCTCTTAGTCAAAACGCAATATATGTCTTCAAAACGCAATGAACCAAAACGCAACCAATGTCAAAACGCAACCTATGATCAAAACGCAACAAGAAGAAAATCAAAACGCAACAAGAAGAAAGTCAAAACGCAACATGAACTTTGCCAGAAAGTCAAAACGCAACGACGAAATATACGAGTTTTTCCACCTAAAATCGCCTAAAAATCGCCCTTTTTGACCTTTTAACTTGATTTCTCTTGCACAATTAGCTACCTTATGCCTAGATCTTGCTTAATAACATAAACATTCACACATCTAAGCACAAAAATTCGGGTTTGATTTTTTTCTATTGACTTATTTTTGACCACGAATTTGATCTTGTTGAACCACACGAATCAACCACGAATCCACACGTAGCTCTGATGCCAATTGTAGGATCCCGTAATCACTTCATAACATACAATCGATCACGAAATCGAACTAGAAATGAGAAAGAAAGATTGAGTTGTTTAGAGAGAGAAAGAGGAGAGAGAAATGAGAGAGAAAGTGAAAAGATATATTAGATATTTTGAACAACTTCAACAACTAACTTTTCCAAGTGGAAAAGTTCCTTATATACCCCCGACACTTAAAAGTGACGCGCGGGATATTTAACTAGGACCCGGGCTCGGGTTTTGCTTGGGTTTAAACCCGAAACATATACAATATTAGATTAACTATCAAGCCCGATTCCCGATATTATCCTATTACAACATTAACTAATTAAAGACCGAAGCTCCATCATAGAGTGACCGAACTTCCTTGTTTGACTCAATAAATTAAGGCTAACAATCTCCCCCGAAGTGAGGGCTTGAACACGGGAACGAGCTTCCTTTATTGACTCAATAAAATTGAGGCTAACATTCTAGATAATGGGCTGGGTCGTGATCTCTGACGCCATCGTGGAAAGTGTGACGCCGTCTCTAGCTGCTAAGAACATAATCTTGAGAAATGTTGGTGTAGGTCCGTAGTCTTGTACGTTTCTTCTCCAAATGAGCCCAAATCACAAGTAATTCTTCCAAATGTCCTCCAAATGAGAAATACATGAAAAGGAACAATTAAGTACCTATTTTGGGCATAAATGCACGATTTAGGGGGTAAAACTACCCCGAAAAAGTGTATAAAATGACACCTCATCAAACTACTTCAACACTTTCACCTTATAATCATCATCTTCAAACACCATTCCTTCACACCTTCTCCACATTTCTCTTATACAACCTTACTAGTTCACCACCATGACTAGTTTATCCAAAAGAAATTCACTAAACTTCAAAAGAAAAATCACAAGAATGAGTGTCAAGTATCCAAACTATGTTAATCTTACATACTTAAGTGAAGAACAACCAAATGAGAGAACTCCTTTACCACCTCCTATAAAGAAATCCCTCTCACCACCACAAGCTCCATCAAAATCCATCTCTAGCAAGAGTACACACTACACCTCATCATCATCACCAAGTGAGTCTCTGACACCAACTCACGTTGCACCTCCACCTAAACTTTGTTTTGTCATTCCGATAAAACAAGAACCTCAAGAACTTCCTCCACTACAAATGTTACCAAATGATCCCTATGTTTAAACCATTGAAAATTGGCCACCGGGCCCTTCTAATCCATCTTCACCACAATGTGTCTTTCGACCACCTCCTTGTTTTCCAAATCCACCACCTAGATTTGAACCATTACCATCAACCCAACCATTGTTTGTTAACATTAACAACAACACACCTCTCCTCCAAAACAATGCACCTCCACTTGAAAACATTCACCATCTACCACCAAATCTTGGAAATCAGGATTTTCCCAATCCTCCAAACATCTTGGATTTTGTTCATCTAAACGACATGCCTAACCTCCACAACATGTTTTGTCAATGTTGTAGCACCACAAGGTATGAAATCTAAATGCTCTGAAACCGTGTCAACTATATGTTCACATACATTCGACACCACCTCGGCTCTTCATCACACCCACCTTACTTTCTGCATTAGCCGCATAGCAATCTCACCTCACCCCTCGGATTATATGGGAAAATGATAAATCCCAAGATTTAAGACTTTTAATTGTTTTCTTTATTTTTTTTGGATTATCATGTGTTGGCTTTTGATATAGAGTTTTAATACACAATAAAATATATATAAAATACATAATATTCCAAAAGAGCAATTAAGAACTTTCCCAAAGTCTCCCTTAAGAAAAATCCACTCTAAAAGATATATATATAATATAATATAATACGTATTAAACCGGGAAGTATGCTTTCCCGGGTCGTTTCCCCAACGACTTGTGAAATTGAAACCAACGCTTAAGCTTGGATTATGATTTGAATGAGAGAAAATATATTTTTGATTATCTATAACAATTAAATAAAAGCAACAATTAAATTTAAGTAATTAAAGCAATAAAACAATTAACGGGTACAAATAAAATGCGACAATTAAGCAAATAAGACAAAATTAAATTTTAATATTGCAAACTAAATTTCTAAACCTAAAATAGGACAAAAGAAAATTATAGAAAAAGAAATTATATATTTTTTGGATTATTTTTGATTTCTTTATGAATTAAAAACTATTTAAATCTAATTAAATCCTAAAAAAATAGTAAATTAAGTCCTAGAAATTAAGAAAAATGATTTTTAATCTTAGAAAAGTCTAAAATAACATAAAAACTCAGAAAACTATTTTTAAAATTAAATTCCTATTTTTTAAAATTAAAAATAAAAGCTTAAAAATGAAAATTAAAATCTAAAAGAAGTGAAAATGATTTTACTGAATGAAAAACTTAAACTAATTATTCTAAATCTAAAAACTATTTTATTGTATTTTTGAAAATTATTTTTCTATTTTTTTATGATTTTTTGAAAATTAAAACATAAGAAAATTGATTAAAAATAAAAGACTAAATAGAAAAATGCCAAAAAATCAGGTAAAATCTTAAATGATGTAAAGAATAAGGGAAAAAATATAACACACTAGCAGCTTAACCAATAAGCTCAAAAAGTGCTCAAATAAGCTACGACTTATAAGGAAAAAAGTAAAGAAAAACAAGTATAAAAATTAAATGGTGAAGAGTATGGTTGGATGAGCTAATGAAGCACAATGGATAACACGATGGGTATGTGAGTGAGAGGTTTTGAGTTCGAAACTGAAAACACCCCCTTTTTGCTATTTTTTTATTTTCACTTTTTGCAAAAACTAAATATCTACACTTATTAAAAACCTTATTCTAAGCAACTTTAAAACTACACTATTGGTCTAAAAATGTCAAATAAGCACTGAAACAGCTTAAGAATAAGCTGTCCACAGAAAGTGAGGGTTTGAGCTCACTTTTGCTTGTTTGGACTTAAAGCTTTGCACAAGCTTCAATTTAAGCTCAATTTAAATAAATAAAAGAAGTTCCAGACATCTAATGATGTACTAAAGCCACTTTTAACTAGCTAATCCTAACAAGATACATGTAAGGCCATCTACTGAATCTAGGGATGAAAGTGACAAGACTCATGAACTAAGAACAAAAGACTTAAAATTAAACTTAAGCTGAAATATCACTCAAAAAGGCTAAAACAGACCGTAAGGGGTGGGATGTTTGTGATGGGGGGGTTGCTTCTGCAAACTAAGTGAACTACTCATAAGCTAAAATCCTAATGCTTAAAAAACTAATTTTATAAGCTAGATTTTTATATTTAAAAAGCTACTTACTACTACTACTAATACTACTACTACTACTACTGTTTTTGGTCTTTTTGGATTTTTTGTAAACTTCAAAACTAAATGTACCTAGGCAAATAAGCTGGAAACTTAAAAGCAAGTCCTAAACTATATTAAGCTATGTCTAATCTATAATCAACTTAAATTTTAGAACCTAAATCCTAAAATTACTAACTAAAACGAAGCCTAAAATGATAGCAGTGGTAACTTTGATTACCACTACTGATGTAAATGAACAATTGTACAAATCAAAGTTGCAGGCACCCAATTTGGTTTCTACTGCATTTGATACACTCAATGAGTGTTAAACAACTACTAGCAAACATACCTCAAGCCTTAACAAGCTTAGATCAAATTAAAACGTGTTATCAAAAAAAAGAACAATGATCCCCTGGTGCTGCGATCATCCAAATTATGACCTAAGTCTTTCAATTTTGAAATCCACTTAATCTTCTAAAATTCTTTCCAAATTCATTTTAACCACAAATGATACTGTAGACAAAGCAGAAAACACAAATAAGTTTTGACTTTAAGTATTAACAGCAATTCCAACACTCCAATAATACTATAACAGATTTCACAAAGCTTTTAAAATTAAATCTACTTATCTAAACCTTTATACCAGATATCAATGAGTTTTTAACAAGCTTAACTAACATGAATTACAAACTAAAAAGCTAGGAAATAAAGATCTATACTATGCTAACTATTTTTTTGGTTTTTTATGGATTTTTAAAACAAAATTTAAGAATCTAAGATCTATAACTAATGAGCTAAAAACAGATTAAGAACATTAACTAATAAGCACATAGAGATGATAAAAAGAACACAAATAAGCAACTAGTTTAAGCAATTAAGCAAATCTACACTAATAAGCACTAAATGAACTATATATTAAAGAACTTAAGAAATTTAATTGAAAACATACATTAAGCTCAACTAAACCAGAAGCCTAACTCAATTTGAGCATCAACAATGCTCTAGCTTACCCTTATGATAAGCTAGTAAAGTCCATATAAGCTCTTCCCAAGCAAGCATCCTCTTCCAAAGTCCATTAATTAATTCAGCAAAGGTTTATTAAACTGATTTTAGGAGTTTAAGTAAATTAGGAAGAATTAGCTCAATCTAAGCTTAGAGACATAGAGAGCTGAGATTAGTCTTAAATTGTTGAGCATATGACATGTAGCATAAAATTTGAAGGTAAAAAGACTTGAATAAGATAACAATGAAAGACAAATTACTTTATTAAGAACTAAATTGATTACATTACTTCAAAAACAGATTACATTTGAAAGTAAATTACACTTTAACTTGAAAAAATTAAGCTAAAACTACTACTATTCTCAAAGTTGAAAAAGAAGATGATAAATGTGTGTGTGAAAAGTGTGTGCTATTTATAACCCTTCTCTAAACCTTCTAGGTCTTCCTTGCTCTACACGCTCCTGCCAATGATAGCCATCCATTTTCCCAATCATTGGAGCTTTGATCTTGGCCATTTGATCAAGTTTGTGCACACACGGATTGCCAGCGTGGCAATCCGTGATGTGACAGCTTGTGTTACTTCTGAGAGTAATCCCAATGTAAATTTCCATTCTTCTTGTGCTTTTACTCAATCCTACGTGTGACTCCTTGCTTTCCTTGACCATTAGGATGCTTGAAATGATGATTAAACCTTGCTATCTTGTACTAGCTTGCTTGAATTGACTTATTTAACCCTTAATTAATAAAACCCCTTTGATTTTGACTGAGGTAAAAATGAAGATGATGATGAATAGTGTCTGGTGTTCTTGGCGCCCTTTTTAAGTTTAACTGAATTGGGTAAAAACGGGTGTGAGTTTGGGGATATGGCAAAGATGGTCCTTGTCTTTGTGAAGTACAAATGTAATACACATCCAAGTGTATTACAACTTTCAAACTTGGCATATTCGGTCCCTGGACTTAGTTATTAAGGGTTAAGGTTTAGGGTTTTGGGCCGGGAATGGGTAATTGGGCTTGGACTTTTGGGTGTTGTTTTTGATAGGTTTAGGGCCTATTTAGCTTAGGGATCATTAGTGTAAGTTTCTGAAACTTGAGGGACTAGATTTGTAACTTTGGATTTTTGTCTTCTATGTAGACTTTTGAGAGATCCCGAGGTTGACTTTTTGACTTTGCTTCGGCTCTTGCACGCATCTACTGTTCTCGTTTCCGTGTTTGGCCCGTTTTTTGACGGTTTTTCTTCTTGTGTATTTATTCTTGATCCGTACCTGCACACACAAAACACAAAAACAAATATATTTTTGCCATTTTTAGTCTGATTTGGGTCATTTAGGGTCATTTTTGGTATAAACAGATATGTGTATTTTACACTTATCAAAATTCTCCAAACTAAACGATTGTGTGTCCTCATGCAATATTACATGCCTTATAACCAAATACCTCAAAACTTCCCCAAACTAAACCTTTGAAAAGTAGCAAAGATTTTTGTTGAGAGAGCTAAGAGATCACAAGTTATAAAACCCCCGATTTCTTATTTTAAAAGATTTTTTATTTTTATTGATTTATTTCTTAATAGACTACCTAACTACAACTTGTTCTTGTGTTGACATAATGTATTGTTTTCATTACCTTAGTGGTAATTTTTTGGATCATGGAACAAAAAGCAAGATTAAGTGTCTAAAAGATAACTTCATCATTCCCGACTATTCACTTTTCCCATACTAACTTAAAAATAAACCACCGTTAAGTAACGAGCTAAGATGCATAAGACTGATATAATTACAAATTGTGAATTTCTCTATCCCGACATAAATCATATATTTAAGTGGAGTGTGCTCAAATTAATTTAAACCATTAAAATCCACATATTTAAAGTGAAATCCGCTAAGCTTTACACATGGGCCTTTTGGGCTAATATGTTAATCACTTAGTAGAATCACAACTCAAAGCAAACAAAAACCTCCTTAGCTAAGACATCGTTGGTTCACTTGCCCCATAAATGACTTTCTTCTCTAGCATCCCACCGTCATCGGGTAAGTGCTAAGGCTTTTGACACCCCATCCGGAGAATAATAATCGAAACGCATGAACTTCTGATGAAAAAGCCTTGTAGACTTTTGCAAACGTTAGATCAAAAGAATACTTTGGTTTTAGAAAAGGAAACTTTTACTATTTTATTTTCTAATATGCAATATGATTATTACATTATAGGCTAGAACCGGGTATCACTTTTCTTTCAACGACACAATCGGCCACGCCTCCGACAAGAGTCAGTGTACTAATTATGATACCAATCTAAAATAACATCTACCATCCTTTCTTTCGATGTCCATATCGGTAGCGAACCGACAATTGCCCAGGACTTCATTGCGATGGAGTTTGTATATTAATTATTAACACTAAGGATTTATAACTTGCATCCTTTTATTCACCAACTACATTTTTTTTGTTTTTTTTGTATATATTTTTTTATTAATTTAACACATTATTTTTTTGCAAATAGAAAAATTTCGTTTTAGAAAACCAAAGTATAAACTTGAACTAAAATTTCTATATTTACAAATTGATGTTGACCTTCATCATCGATAAAAGCTTTTCTCTGAATATGTTGATTAGACTTTTAAGAGTAAAACTCTAATTTGTAAAAATTAAAGAGAACACGTATAATTAATCATTTTAAGAACTTCGGGGAAGAAAAACCACAAGTTATTCTTATAAGCCTTTAAGTTTTCCAAATAAACTTTGTTTAGCATCCTAACTCGTAATCAACACTATCATCTCTTATTCTTTGCAATTTAAAACCTCTAATAAAGAGATTCGCAAATACTTAGCCTATATAAAATCCAACTCGGCATATTTAAAATCTACTTGAGATTAGCACAAGTCTTCATTTACTAATGATTTCAAGTCTAGCATGTTTAAAGTCTACATGAGACTAGCACAAACTATCATCATTAATTGTTAAGGGAGAAAGCTAGAACTCCACACTTCGATGTGGGTCACAAATTACCTCCTTATTCCACCAACGAAAACCCTACATTCGATGTCTTAACACTTATTATTTTTTTTTTAAAATCAACAACAAATATATATATATATATATATATATATATATATATATATATATATATATATATTTCATTTTTTTTTCATTTTTTCCTACAAATAAGAACTTAAAAATTTAAATTTTTTGCTATTTTTGTGGGAAAACGGGTACGTGAGAACAAAACAATAAGCAGGTAACATCAAATTGATAGATTCCCTCCCCATCAAAAATAAAGAGAAGTCAGGGTCCAACAATGTGTAAGGCCGGGTTCTAACAAACTATAAGCCCGTTTTATTAATTATGCAAAGATAAACGTGAATCGATAAGATGAAAGGATATCGGATCTCCCCAAACTAATTTCAAACAAAGGATAGTAAGCTGGAGTGATCCGGGACACAACACCGAACACGAGAGGCTTCAAAAATTGTTGGTTCAATCCTACAAAAATCACAACAAACAACAAACAACAAACAACGAAAGATCGGAAGAGGATAGCCTCAACACATCACAACACATTATTTAGAAAATAGAAAGAAGAAAGAAAAGGATAAGCATGGGGTGAACTCCCACGAAGCGGCTTGTTTTTGGTCACCGAGTCACAAGCTCGACTCGATCCCTGAATTTAATTATCCTTAGGGAAAGTTTGGAGATCTGGAATAACCAATGGTGGTGTATCCCCTCCATAGTAATGCTTAAGACGATGGCAGTTGACTTTGAAATTTGAACCGTCGGCATGAGACAATTTGGCTGTGCCATAAGGAAAAACTTCGGTAATAGTGAAAGGACCGGACCATCGGGACTTGAGCTTTCCGGAGAAAATCTTTAATCGGGAGTTGAAAAGTAAGACTTGATCACCAACATTGAAGATTCGATTCTTGATCTTTGAGTCATGAAGTTTCTTCGTCTTCTCCTTGTAGATTAATGAATTCTCATAAGCTTGATCTCGAAGCTCGTTAAGTTCGTTAAGTTGGAGCTTTCGATGATCACCCGCGGTCTTGAGATCGAAATTGGCATGCTTAAGAGCCCAATATGCCTTGTGATATAGATCAACTGGTAAATGACACAATTTTCCATAAACTAGCTTGTAGGGCGTGCATCCAATTAGAGTCTTGTAAGCGATCCTAAATGCCCACAACGCATCGTCTAATTTGTCTGACCATGAGGCACGGTTTTCTCCAACCGTCCTTTCTAAGATTCTTTTAAGTCCACGATTCGTCACCTCGACTTGACCACTAGTTTGAGGGTGGTAAGCGGTAGAAAGACAATGCATGACACCATATTTAGACATAACTTTATCAAATTTATCATTACAGAAATGGGTCCCACGATCGCTTATGATATATCGGGAAAAAAGGGATTTCAAAATTTTGACAACTACTCTAGCATCGTTGGTGGGGAGCGCCTTTGCTTCAACCTATTTGGAAAGATAATCGACGGCTACGAGGATATATTTGTTTCCCCTTGACGACGGAAAAGGTCCCATAAAATCAATACCCCATACATCGAAAATTTCACAAACTTGGATAGCATTTTGAGGCATCTCATCATGATGTGAAATTTTGCCTTGTCTTTGACATGCATCACAAGATTTGATCAATTCGTAAGCATCCTTATAAATCGTAGGCCAAAAGAAACCGGCATCAAATACTTTCCGAGCAGTGATATTAGCACTATGATGGCCCCCGGTGGGTCCTTCATGACAAGCCTTGAGAATTTCAAGAGCTTCTTGGCCAAAAACACATCTACGGATGATTTGATCCGCACATATTCGAAAGAGATAGGGATCATCCCAAAAGTAATGCTTTACATCCTTGAAAAACTTCCTCTTTTGTTGAGTTGACATTCCTTTGATGAGAAAATTCCCCGCGTGGTGATTTGCAATGTCGGCAAACCACGGGGTACTTTGATAAGAATTCACAGCATTTAATGTTTCAAGAGGAAAGGTCTCGTTAATCTCTTTTGGATCAAAAACATTTTCGTAAGGGTTTTCAAGACGAGAGAGGTGATCGGCTGCATAGTTTTCTGCACCTTTGGTATCGATTACTTTGAAATCAAATTCCTGAAGAAGTAAGACCCATCTAAGCAATCTTGCTTTGGCGTCTTTTTTGTTGAAGAGGTATTTCAATGCGGAGTGGTCCGTGTAAACAATACTCTTGTTCATGATTAGATAAGATCGAAACTTCTCAAAAGCGTAAACTACCGCAAGCATCTCTTTTTCGGTTGTTGTATAATTCGTTTCTGCTTCGGTCATTGTTTTGCTTGCATAATGAATTGGTCTAAAATGCTTCTCAATCCTTTGCCCTAGAACCGCACCTATTGCATAATCACTTGCGTCGCACATGAGTTCAAAAGGTTGGTCCCAGTTTGGAGCAATTAGAATTGGAGCTTCGGTTAATTTCTTTTTTAGAGTCTGAAAGGCTTGAATGCATTCTTCCGAAAAGATAAACGGGGTGTTTTTCTCAAGAAGGTGGGTCATGGGTCGAGAAATCTTTGAAAAGTCTTTGATGAATCTTCGGTAAAAAAACTTAGAACATCACAAATCGTTATTAGCTTTGTCGACTTAAATTCCTTCTTCGAGATCTTATGTCCAGAGACGATACCTTCTTTCACCATGAAATGGCTTTTTCCCAATTTCGAGCTTAGTTAGTGTCTTCACATCCGTTTAAGAATTTTTCTAGATTGGTGAGGCACGTAGATAAGAATTTCCAAAACTCGAGTAATCATCCATGAAGTACTTCCATTGTCTTTTCAATCATGTCAGGGAAGATTGCATCATAACCTTTTGAACGTGCTCCCGTGGTGCGTTGCATACCAAAAGGCATGCGGCGGTAAGCAAACGTTCCGTATGGGCAGGTGAATGTGGTCTTTTCTTGGTCTTTTGGATCAATTGGAATTTGGAAATAACCCGAGAAACCGTCGAGGAAACAATAGTACTCATTTCCTGCGAGTCTCTCAAGCATTTGATCCATGAACGGCAAAGGGAAATGGTCTTTTCTTGTAGCTTCGTTCAATTTGCGATAATCTATGCATACTCTCCATCCCGTTACAAGTCTTGTCGGCACTAATTCGTTTTCATCATTGGTTACTACGGTCATTCCTCCTTTCTTTGGTACACAGTGTACTGGGCTCACCCAAGGACTATCCGAGATTGGGTAGATCAATCCAGCGTCAAGAAGTTTTTCAACCTCTTTCTTAATGACATCATGGATCTTTGGATTAACCCTTCTCTGATGTTGGACCGTTGGTTCGTAATCCTCCTCCATTAGAATCTTATGAGAACAAAATTCTGGGTTTATACCCTTTATGTCGGAGAGCTTCCAAGCAATGGCTTGCTTTCGGGATTTAAGAACCTTTATGAGAGCGGTCTTCTCATCATCACTCAAATCTTTGGCAATTATGACAGGCAACTTGTTGTTATCTGCTAAAAATGCGTATTCGAGATGAGGTGGTAAGTCCTTAAGTTCAACCTCAGGAGGTTCATCGATTGATGATTCAGTGGATTTACAAACTTTAAGCTCTTTCTTGATTTCTGGTAAATAATTTCCTTGATTCAGTGATGGCGAAGGATCACTATTTAGCAGAGATTCGAGAAGGAGAATGTCCCCCTCTGGGTCATAATAAGTGTAAAACCTAAAAATCTCAACAAATGTGAAATTACCAAAATACCCCTAATGCAAGAAAAATTCATTAAAGCATGAATAAAATTCATTTAAATGTTAAAAATTATGAAAATACAATATTTAGCAATTATGAAAATTTTTGTAAGGTTAAAATACTTTATGTTATACAATGAAAATAATTAAAATTATTATAGGTATATATGACGAATTTATATATGTATTTAATTAACTTATACATTACAAAATTAATTAAATAAAATGTGGATAAATATAAAATAATTATGAAAATAATTAAATCTGATTTAAAACCTATTTTAAATCCCCTAGGACTCGGCCAAATAAGTTATCACATCTTTATTTCATTTTTCATTTGTTAAATCATTAAAAACAAATGCACCAAAACCCTAAAATACCAAAGTGACGGCAAACAAATTTTCCAAGGCAAGGACGAATTTTTCTAAGATCATTTGAAGGCTAAGGAGTGTGTGAAAAATAGTGGGAAGCTTGGGAAGTGATTGATTCAATTTTTGATATTGTTTTGGGTTTGAAAAGCTATACCGAGTGCAT
>BQNB010008368.1:0-90205 GCA_026074375.1 Tanacetum coccineum | reverse complement strand
GATTTTTATTTGATATTTTGATTTTTAACATTAGATTAGATCTAACCCTTAGGATTAGTGTAATTTAGATTAGTGTATATATTGTATATTTGTATATTTGTCTCTAATTGTTTGCTTGTATATTTGTGTGTTTAAATTGTTTGCATATTTAATTGTTTTTCTTAAATACATTGTTCTGGTCGATAGATTAATACGGCGTATCCACTTCTACCGGATACGGCATAGCCGACTTTCTATCTAATACAACGTATCCATTCAACCGATTAATATGGCGTATCCACTTTCATTGGATACGTCGTATCGATCATCAGGAATAGAAAAAGATTCTATGTTTTCTCTATTTGACTTTCGTGCCAAAAAAATTTTCTATCTTTCTTTGGAGCAAATCCTACTGATTGTTTATCCCTTGTTACAGGTAGTGCATGACAAGGAGTTCAACTAACGAACTGTTCACACCTTACAAAGAACCTGAACGATAATTTTGATCATCTAGGAGACACTTCAAGTTACTAAGACTTGACGAATTGAGCTCGCCTGATTTCAATTTATTTTCTGACCAAGAATACTCGGAGGAAGAAAAAGCAGAAGCAATGGCGAAAACCATAGAGGAATACATGAGCAAGACCCGAACCGACTATGGATCGGGAGTTGCTAGGCCTAAAATCGATAACAAAGATTAATTTGAACTGAAAGGCCAATTTCTTAAGGAGCTTCGAGAAAACATATTTAGCGGTTCGGATAATGAGGATGCAAATGACACATTGAGAAAGTTCTCGAAGTCGTTGACTTATTCCATGTTCCTAATATCACTGTGAATCAACTAATGCTCCAAGTCTTCCTTATATCCTTAACTGAAGCCATAATTCGTTGGCTAAGAAATGAACCAACTGGTTCGATCAAAACTTAGGAAGATCTTAAAACTAAGTTTTTGAACAAATACTGCACACCTGGTCGAACTGCGAAGAAAATGGAGGAAATCAACAACTTTCAACAAGAATCAGATGAAACCCTTTTATCAAGCATGGGAGCGCTTTAAAGAACTCTTGATGAAGTGTCCTCAAAGCTATTTGACTAAGATGCATGAGGTAATTTCATTCTACAATAGGTTGGATGTTCTAACATGACAGATTCTTGACTCAAGAGGTGCCGTTCCAACCATGACAGATGCCGATGCTAAAAAGGTCATCCAAGAAATGGTGGAATACTCTCAAAAATGACACAATTGAACATCTAGAAGAAGAAGTACTGAGACTTCTGATGGACTGGCTGCTATACAAGCACAACTAAACAATCTAGGAAGAGAGATCAAGAAAGTGAATGAAAAAGTTTATGCTGCTCAAGTAGGATGTGAACAATGAAAAGGACCCCATTACACCAAAGATTTCCCACTAAAAGAAGAAGGAAAAACCCTAAAAGAAGCTTACTATAAGCAATTTGGTGGGCCTTTTCAAGGAGGGGGATATAGAGCGACAGCTTCAGGGTACTATCAAAGGAACAACGCAAATCCTTCGTACCAAGAACGAAGGCAATCTATGGAAGATAACCTGAGCAAATTCATGAGTGAATCAGCAAAGAGACACAAAGAAAATTCTAATTTGATTAAAGAAATCCGAGCTACGACAGATGTTTTCATAAGGAACCAAGGAGCATCAATCAAAACTTTAGAAATTCAAATTGGGCAAATAAGCAAGGTACTACAGGAAAGGGGATTTGAAAGCCTACCAAGCTCAACTAAAACAAACTCGAGAGACCAAGTCAAGTCGATTTAAAACACTATTGAAGCTGATTCATACTTGATACGCCGTATTGGATCATCCTAATACGCCGTATCCACTAGACAGAATAGTAAACTGTTGTACAAGTCAAGACAAACGACGGTTCCTTTTCTAAGTCGTTTGGATAATCATTACTGTGAAGAAGAAGAAGCAGGGAACTATGGACCAAAATTTACGGAAGCTTATGGAGCTTCACATATCAATAACGTCATACCTCGAAAGGAGAAAGACTCAGGGGGTTTCACTTTACCTTTCTTTATTAATACTACTTGCTTTGACAATGCCATTGCTAACTTAGGAGCTAGCGTTAGTGTTATGCCTCTCTCGATTGGGTGAATTAGCTCACACTAGAGTGACAGTGGAATTGGCAGATAAGACAGTGAAATATCCAAACAGAATAGCTGAAAACATACTAGTAGGAATTGGCAAATTTACTTTCCTAATAGACTTTATAATTCTTGATATGCCTAAGGATATCAATGTGCCCTTGATCCTCGGAAGACCATTTTTGTCTACCGCCCGTGCTAAGATTGATGTTTACAAAAGAAAGATTACTTTAAGAGTCGGGGAAGAAAAGATTATTTTCAAAAGTGTTAAACCTGCTAGTAGTTTAATTAGGAGGGTCTACATGCTAAGTTTAAGAGAAAGAATGGAACTTGATTTAAAAGCTAGGCTTATGGGAGAGACTTTGGTGTTAAATAGATCATCAGGCCCTTTCTTAGAAGATTACATTGAATTAAATGATCTAAACGAACCATTTGAGCTTAGGAGAAATCAAGGAGATGATTTGATGCCCACCATTGAGGAAGGTGAGGTAATTGAGGAATTTAGAACTAGGGATGAAGATCTTGATACTGGAATTGATGATTACCCTAGTTATTGTGACTCTGATAAGAAGATCCATATAGATTGTGCTCACAACTTAAAGTTTTCATGCATGATAGGATTTGAATTTACACACGTCAACTTCTTCCCGTTATTGTATGTAAATGTAATGTCCAAAAAGTTTCATAATTCAATAATGAAAGATAAGATGGTGTACAAAGGGAATAATGTCATAGGAGCCTTAATGAATGTGCCTATTTTTGTTGGAACCTTTTTTGTTGTAACTGACTTTGCAATTTTAGAAGATATGGATGCTTATCGTGATGAAGGAATGGGTGATGTTATTGTTGGCGAACCGTTCTTAAGAGAAGTTGGAAGTAAAGCAAAATGGTTTGATGGAATGATTACAATTTACAATGGTAATGATGAAGTAACTTACCAAATGGTGCGATCACATCCGAGGTTTAAAAACCACACTAATGCGCAATGCAACAAGATCCCACCATTGGTGAAGGTAAGTGAGAAAGATGAGATGAATGGAATCTCGCATGCATATCAAAAGCTTAAAAGGTTCTACAAAGAAGTTTTGAATCTAGGACCCGATTACATTTGAAATGCCAAGACGGGAGAATGGCTCACACGCGGGCACGCTAGCGTGCATGAGATAGAATGAAAATGAAGTTGGAGAAAAGTCTAACTTAAAGACTTCAATGTAAACAAAAGTGCTTCCCAGGAGACAACCCAGATTGTTATTTAATTTTATCGAGTCTGTCTTCCCAGACATCAATACGGTGTATATGCTCTATACCATACGACGTATTGATTGTCTGGACGTTATTAGTCTTTATTTTTATTGCACTTTAAAAAACATTATTGTCAGTTCTGGAATATGGCGTATTCACTAACCTAATACGTCGTATCCACCAAAACTGACCCGTATTTTGTTTAGTTTAGTTTAAATTAACCGTAGGTACTAGGATAGGAATAAACATGTTCTTCCTATATTTTCTACAGGACCTCGTGAAAGAAATATCGACGAATATTGGTGGAGAATTTAAATATCTAGAGATCTTGAAGTGTTGGAGTCTTGAAACTTCAAGGCGGCTGTTCAACATGAATTCTTGCTCATAAACACAACTTGGAGAATCTACCGAGCAATTATCAGGGAAGTTTCTCATTCTAATTCTTTTTAAATTCCCGTATTTAATGTTTTATATATACAATGAGGACGTTGTATAATTCAAGTGGGGGATGGAATTAGAATGTTTACTTGTCCTAATTTTCACACTAAAATGCTCAAATTTAAAAAAATTTCAAGCATACTTTTGTGAAATTACATGTTACAAAACCCACACACAATAACCCTTGTTAGATATTGTAAGAATTTAGCTTTTCCGTTTCCAAATGTTTACCCAAATTCCATAAAATATGAGTGTGCCGGTGATGTTGTAGACTTTAGAACTTGGCTTGGTATATCTATTCGAGACCGCAATGATAAGTACTATGGATTTAGATGAAGTAACTTGTTTAAATTGGTAAATTTTAGGACTACATCCAAATCGCCATTACATGTTTCTTATTAACTAACTACACCGGTTAGTTAACCTCCTGTTTAACCCTTTTCCACTCTCATCTTTAGAGTGAAGATCCACTAGAAAAACTCGTAGAGCCAATCCTTTAGGAATTTACACCAACTATTTGTTTCGTTACACCCTTACACCTTTGACTACCCTGTTAAATTAAGTTTAATTTTCAGTTGCTAGTTGCTTAAAGTGTAAAGTTTGTATTTCCCGAGTCTTGTGTCATTTTCTATCTTTGGTGCGGTTGGAAATTTGCACATTGCAAATGGGAATGTATATTAGTAGTCAAAACTCATGTGATTTTACTACCATCATAATTAATGGTGAATCCGAAGAACGAGGAACTACCGAAGGAATTATCCAGAATTATTATGATCGTGAAGATGGTGAAACTACACTGAGAATTGAAGTATAGTTAGCAAAAAAAATAGAAAAAATGAGAAAAATACAAAAAGAGAGAGAAAGAAAGTTTGAAGATAATCGTTTCGCAACTACCGAAGAAATTACACGAAGGATCGATTATTCGTTGATACGTCTAAAAAATCAACGATGTAAAGTATTATACAAAGTAGAAGATACCACCACTTACCCTTGGTCTGAAGCATGTTATGGAAGTTTTGGGATGTACTTTGGGAAAGTTGACCGTTCTTCTCTCTGGGGAACTAGCAACAGTTAGATGGTTGTCTTTTGATCATGATCAAGACGTTGTTAAATTATGGTGTATTTTAATTCATGATGATCGATTAGCGGAAAATTGTGTTCTGAAACTGGGTAATCTTAAGTCTTAACTCTATTTGGTCTCGTGTAAGTTTTTTTTTATCAACAGTTATTCCCGCTCACCTAATGATTAGAAGATGGTTTTACTGAGAAATATGGATTTATACCAAACTTGCATGTCTATTCCGTGTTTCGGCATGTATGCATGTCTCGTACCTTGTTGGTTTTTGGTCTTTTTGGTGAAACGTCTAGAAGGTTCCTACCCTATTAGCCATTCTGTCATCCTAAACCCGTTGGTTAAATTCGAATGAGGCTGTGATCGAACACACATGTCTATTTGTCGTGACGCCATGTATATGTGCTTAAGCTGCCTTGTGGGCGTGGTACTTCTGGGTGAAAGTTGTAGAAATGATCAAACCGTATGACTTTCCATTCAAAATACCATTTTTACTTATATAAAACTTGTTACTCCTCTTAGCTTTAGCGGTGGTGGATTGTATTCCTTGCCAAGCTTTGAAATAAAATACTCGTCACGAACGAGCAATTAGCAAACTTGGTTGTGTACTTTGATTATAGATCAATAAGTTGTTTAACGAAAATAATTGAGGACAAGTTTGATTCAAGTGGGGGGATATTTGTGGACATCAAATTATTGTACCATTTCTATGCATCATTTATTCCCATGTTATTAACACGTTTTGTATCAGTTATGCAACAGACTTGTTACTTAATCGTTTTATATTTGAGAATTGCAGTAATTATGGAGTAATTGGTGAAAGTTAGCAAAAGGCGCGCTTCTGGAGCTTAAATGAATGAGATTTTGAAGATTATTATTACTGAAGGACCAATAGGCTGTTTCCATCAAGGAGGTACCGGCGTAATCCGTGCCTGCACATCACAAAGACCATAGAGGATTAAAGCTCAATAAGCAGTTATTAGAGAGATCTCAATACCCAGTGTTCAAGAAATTGTATGTGATATATTCATGATGATCTCTAGAGTAGGTCCTACTTAAGAAATCCCCAATATGCCGTATCCAATATTGGATACGCCGTATCAAAACACCGACTTCCAGACTTTATAAAATAGAAAAACTTAAAAAAGGTAGTTTTTGGGTGTGACTAAATATTTTTTTCGATACCTCTAAACCAATAAAAGTTGATTTTCAGAGGAGAGATAAAAGATGAGCAGATATGCTCTCGGGCTCGTAGGCAACGATTATCAATTCCATTGGATCGATAACGTGTAATTTCGTATATTGGTATTATATTTCTTTCGTATACTTTAGTAATCGTTCAGTTTTTGGCATCATTCGTTAACTCGGTTAGTTTACCTTGGCTAAATAATTGCTTTTGTAATTATTATGACGTTTAAAGGCTAATACCTTCGGGTATTAACCATTATTATAAAGATCTAAATGTTTGGTATTTGTTTATCTTGATTTTTTGATTTATCGTTGAATGCTTGTTTATGTTTATCAATTTATACTTGTTTACGCGCTTTTGTATGCGACCTATCATTCAACTAGATCTAGTGATATGAACCAAGTAGATCTAGAGTCTGGGATAGCTCTCCATATAGTAATTTATACATCTAGAATAATAGTTACACAAATATTATCCTTCTAAGTTTGTGTCTAGGATACGCTTCAGGCTTAACTAGTTAATTGGATATTGCCAATGGTTTATTGATCGTGTTGACTAGCAGGTGACCTAGATAATTCAACAAGTAATGTTCTGATTCCAATGGATAGTTGGAAAAGTGGACTACTAGTGTATAAATTTCCATTAAGCAGTAAGTGGGTAAAGTCTCTATGAGCTAGGGTTTAACAAGATCACCATCTCTTTAATCTCTAAGGTATATTATAATCAGCAAATAAGGATGCTTTATACAGATGCTTTATACAGATGCTTTAATTGTGACAGAATTAATGTGTCTAGGTCTTAGGATGATGTAACGCCTAAGTCTTAAGAATGATATGCCGCCTCGAGCGAAGAAATCATTGTACTTAATAAACAAACCAACTTTCTAATCGGATTAATAATGGTTAATACAGTTTTCTTATATTTAGCTCGACCGCTCTTATATCCTTTTTTAATTAGCTCGCGTGGGTTAAAGTGTCTTGAATTGATTATAGTCACCAACCAAACCGTGCCAGTCTCTCAGGCTGAAAACCTCATTTTCCCATTAGAATTAGGAACTAGGACTGACATAGGTTTAGAATATGATAGAATTAACATAGATTAGATAACCAAGATATTAATGAAATTGATAGATTTAGCCTCGCTTCAAGTGTTTGACACCCTACTTACCACGAAACTACTACCGATCGGGTACGCTGCCCGTTAAAGTGTTGTTTTTGGTTTAGTCGGCAAAATATAAATTTAAAAATTGAATCAATAAAATATACACCACATAACGACACATCAGGGTTATGTATTGATTTGCACATAAGCCATTAAGAAAAATTAGAAATGACATGTTTTGAAACATTTGAACTCCTACTCGAACCTCACTTACATACCCATGACAATATTAATTGTCATTTCTGGTTACGTAAATGTTATCGATTGCAAGAGACATGTCGAGAAGATTCTTTTTGGAATTTTTGAATTTTTTTTTGATTTTGTATTTTCTTTTTGAAATTTTATATTTTTTTATTTGGTTTTATAGGTTTTATATTTTTGTATTTTGCTTTTCTTAAAAATATTTACAAGTCGGTGTTTGATGAAATATCAAGCAGATTCATTTGCCAAAACCTCCAGTTCTGCTGGAGTCAAACATCTTATACCAATTCGTCTGACAAGATACTGAAACCTATCTTCGGGTATGGCTTTAGTAAACATGTCAGCTAATTGGTATTCAGTTCTGACAAAGTACAATTCAATTATTCCACGTTCAACCTGTTCTTTGCTAAAGTGGTATCGAGTATGGATGTGCTTGGTATGGGAGTGCTGCACGAGGTTGCATGAGATTGCTATGGCTGACTAAGTGTCGTAGTACATTGGTATTTTGTTGTAATTAAAGTCATAATCCTTACGTTGTATCCTCATACACATTACTTGAGCACAACTTGCAGATAACGTCACTTACTCTGCTTCTGCCGATGACATTGCAGTGCAGTCATGCTTCTTTGACATCCAACTGACTAACTTATCACCTAGGAACTGTATTCCTCCATACGTGATTTTACGAGTATAAATGCATCCGGCATGATCAGCTTCTGAAAATGCAGTTAGTTCAAAGCTAGAATACTTTGGATACCATCGTCCCATATTTATGGTACCCTTTAAGTATCTAAAGATCCTTTTAACCTCTTTGAGGTGCTTTTCTGTTGGTCTTGCTTGATAACGTGCACAATAACATACTGCTTGTACTAAGTCTGGTCTCTAGATGTCAAATACATAAGTGACCCGATCATACTATGATAGTTTGTTTGGTCAACGGGTTTTCCACTCAAGTCTGCATCCAATTTAGGTTTAGTAGCCAATGGTGTACCAATGCTATCACATTTATCCATACTATGTTTTTTGAGTATTTCTAAAGCGTACTTGGCCTGGTTGATAAAGATACCTTGTAGGGATTGGTGGATCTGAAGTCCTAAAAAGAATTTCATTTCCTCCATTAAGGACATCTCAAATCTACTGTGCATTAAATTTTCAAATCTTTTAGAAAATTTTGGGTATGTAGACCCGAAAATGATATCATCGACGTAAATTTGCACAAGTAGAATGTCATCCCCGTATCTTATCATAACCAGAGTGAGGTCTATAGTACCTTTAGTAAAACCTTTGGACATCAGGAAATTTAAGAGTTCATCATACCATGCTCTTGGAGCTTTCTTCAATCCATATAGAGCTTTCCTTAGACGGTAAATTTTTTCTAGATGATCAGGATCAACAAACTCATCTGGTTGAGCAACATAAACCTCCTCCTTTAGTGGACCATTAAGAAATATCGTTTTAACGTCCATCTGGTAGATTGGAAAAGATTTGTGTGCTGCGTAGGCGACGAAAAGCCGAACAGCTTCCAAGCGAGCAACTGGAGCAAAAGATTCCTCAAAATCAATACCCTCTGCCTGCCCTTAGCTACAAGTCTTGCTATATTATGAATTACATTTTGATCTTCATCATTTTTTTTCTTCCATAACCACTTTAGCTTGATAACTTTCTTGCCAAATGGTTTGTCGACGAGTTCCCAAACTTGTAGTTTATCGAATTGATGAAGCTCATCCTGCTTTGCCTCAATCTATGTGGAATCAACCATTACTTCCTTAAAGTTTTTTGGTTCGGCAGTACTGACGGTGAGCGCGAACACACATTTCAGGATCTGTTGCAAGTTGTCATCTGGTTTGCACTGGCTTGGATGGATTTCCACAAACTTTTTCTAATGGGTGATCTTTAGTCTATCGGTGTTCAGATTGATGACGTTGGTAGAATGTATGCATGTTCGAATTATCAACATTGCAAGAACATGACTCTGCTTCTTCATGTATCGGTGTACTAAAGATGTTGTAAAATTCGTTTTCATCAATATGTGCATCTGCTACTTGATCATTGTTGTTTTCCTCCGCATTGACATTTGTTGTTGGAGTGATCGGTTCTGTTATAGGTTGAATATTTATTGTAGGTTGAGTGTCTTGTTGTTTAGAATTATCAGAGAGAGAGGAAGACATTGACACACTTTGATTACCTGCAGTGAAGTATTCTTCGAACAAAGGACTGAATAGAAATTCCAACTCTTGTATTGACTGAGCATTTGTGTCTGCTGGCGGAGAAACATTTGGAACCAGCATTGAACTTGAAGGTTCATTGTTGTGGTCGTAAATGCTGAGTTTTTAACGGTTATGATTAGAAGTCTTTTGTAATTGAAGCACGAGGCCAAAGTTGTCATAATCTGATGCCTTTGACAATTCCTTGATTTCATCAAAGTTGATGTGAATGGATTTAACTATTAATCTGGTTCTCTTGTTGTAGACTCTATATCCCTTTGAATGAGTAGAATTTCCCACCAAAATGTACGGATCCCTTTTTTTCTTTCATCTTGTCGAGGTTTTCACCATCTTTGGTTATGTAATAAGTGCAACCAAAGATGTGAAGGTGTTTAATAGAAGGTTTTCTACCATTGATGATGTGATATGGTGTCTTTTCGTGTCTGGGGATGATAGAAGATTTGTTCTGAGTGTAACATGCGGTTGCTATAGCTTCAACCCAAAAAATAATGGAAGTTTAGAAGCTGAAAGCATCTTTCGAGCAGCCTTAACGAGAGTACGGTTCCATCTTTTGACAACGCCGTTCTGTTCAAGTGTTCGAGGAGTAGAAGTTTGATGTTCAATGCCTTCTTCTTTAAAATAAGCATGGAGTATCTTGTTTAAGAACTATGTGCCTCTGTCAGTTCGAACAGTAATCACATGGGCTTGAAGGTTTCATTGAATCATCTTGAGAAAGTCTTTAAGTACTTCTGGTGTTTCATCCTTGGTTCTTAAAAAGAGAGTCCAAGTGTATCGTGAATAGTCGTCAACGATCACCAAAATGTATTTCTTTCCATTGATGCTTGCAATCCCCATTGGACCACATAAGTCTATATGAAGCAAATTTAACCGTCCTTTAGAACTTAGAAAAGTTTTTGAATGTGTTTCTTTTTTGCTTTACTCATTTCACAAGATGAACATAGTTGATCCTTGACATATTTCAACTTTGGTAAACCGTTCACAATATCCTTCTTAGAAAGCAAGTTGATGGTGTCAAAATTAAGATGAGAAAGTCTTCGATGTCATAACCATGCTTGAGTTGGTGAAGCTTTTGCCAGAAAACATATTGGAGTTGGTGAAGATGTCTCTTGAAGAGAGATTGTATAGAGATCAGATCCACGATTACCGGTGAGTAAATCGTTTTCCGGAAGATCTCTTACAAAACAAGTTGATTTCCTGAATGCAACCTCCAAATCCGCATCACAAAATTAACCAACTAAAAAGAGATTATGATTGAGGCCTTCTACGTAATAAACCCTATTAATCATGATATTTCCTTGAACCAAATCCCCATAACCAAGAATTGGATCAAATTGATCATTTCTAAAATGAACGGTACCCAGATATTTCTCAATAAAATTACACAGCAGCTTGAGGTTTCCCGTCATATACTTGGTGCATCCAGACTCAACAATTGGGTGATAGATCATTTAAGGGCGAGTAACTTGACTAGAATTTAAACCGGGTTTGGATCCTTAGAACAAGAAGATGTGGGTTTTGGGTTTGGGTGTGGCTGAGGAGGGGGAGAGTGTAATGGGCGCGTGATGATGATGATTATCAGAGGTGGGTGATGATGGTGGTTAAGGTTCGTCTTGCCGTGGTGGTCGCCATGATGTTTTAGGGTTTTTGTTAGGGATATAATCAAGTGTTTTAGGTTTTGTGAAATGCTATACAATTTCTTGAGTTTTAGGGGGTGTTTGTTTTGGCTTATACTTAGGTTTATGAGCTTATTCGATTTCAGCTTATATGTGGGCTTATGAGTTTATTTGATTTCGACTTATATAACATAAGCCTGAATTTTTCAGCTTATTTTGACACTTGTGAGCTAAAAAGGTTTCTAAAATGTTTGGATCATATGTTTTTAAAGTCCAAAAATGATTTCTAAAACGTTTTTACACTTAAAAGGATTCGAACCAAGGTCTCAAAATTGTTTAAAGTTCAATTTCTTATCCAAAACTCTTGGTAAACACTGTTAGACAAAAAACGCTTCAAAAACAATTGTTTTAACGTTAACTCTTACCAAGTTTGCAACTTTATCATTGTTTTGAGTGTTTTAAACAAGAATCTAACAAAAAGCTATGAACTTGTCGTGTCAAATTTGATCTTTAAGAGGTTTTTCATGTATTGTACCTGTTCGTCAATCCAACGAGTGTAGAGGGGTATTTTGGCGAGTTTGCAAAGGCAAAAAAGGTTTGAAACCCTCTTTTAGCAAGAGTAGATCCGATTCTTAGTCAGTTTTGATTAAAACCCCAATCCAAAGAATATAATACACGTTTTCAGCGAGTGTAGTGCTCAGATCCTTGGCGAGTTTGAACCTACTACTTGGAGAGTATACATTTTTCTAGTTTAGGCAAATTTAGACACTAAAGTAAGGCGAGTCTAGATCATTTCTAAGTGGGTGTAATATTCATTGTTAGGGGAGTATAACTTTATGCACAAGGCGAGTTTGGAATTGATTTGAGGCGAGTGTAACATTTACATTCAAGGCAAAAGTAACAAGCTATTTGTGGCGAGTGTACTTTCATTTTTGAAGGCAAGAGTAGAATCATTGTAAGGCGAGTTTGGGAATCAAAACACGGCAAGGGTAAACAGTTCTTGGCGAGTTCAAAAATAGTGCTAGGCAAGTGCAGAACAATTCGTTTGGAGAGTATAGATCATTGTGTAGGCGAGTCTAGAACAAGAAACACGACGAATTCAGAAATGCTATAAGGCGAGTTTAGGTTTATAAATCAAACGGGTCAACTCAGAGGTAATTACCGAGTCAAAATTTCAAGTTAAAAGCCCTTGCAAGTATCTACACAGTTAACCCATGACATCCAAACTTCTTTCACTGTTAGTCTAAAACCATTTCACCGTTAGTCCCAAAACCATTTCACCGTTAGTCCTTTGTTAACAAGACTCTTAACGACCGTTAACCAAGAAATTAATTCACATCAAGTTAAATCACAACACAACTTTATCTACTTAAGATTCATAATCCTTTTTCAACAAACAACAACATGTATTCAATTGCAATGCACAATGCAATCATGGAAGCATGTGGCAAATATCGTGCACCAATGCTTGTTTATGGTAGTTAAGTTCAGTGGAAATCTCGAATCAGAAGATACATTGCCACCAGAAAAAATCATGATCTAATCAATTCTTGCATAGATGAAGGTCCATATGAATATAAACTGGTTACATAACATGAGGTACCTACTACTGACACTTCTCCATCTCAATCAGCAGAAACAAAGATGAAAACATATTCTACTGTAAGTGATGAACTTAACAAGATGATTGATGTTGAAGCTAAAGCTGAAGCAGTTCACATCATATTTGTGGAAACTAAAAGGGGGGGTTGAATAGTTTACCACTTTTAAATTTATTTATCGTTTGTATATAAAAAGTTAGATTCGAGTTTATATGATCTCAATGTACGCACAATATGAGCAATCTAGTTAAGTAAATAAATGACAACAAGAAATAACATAAATTTGCAAGACAAGAGATAAGAGTTAGAAAGATCAAACCATAACACAATGATTTATAGTGGTTCGGTAACGAAGCTCCTCTTCACTCTACTCTACTCCTCGAGTACCCAACTCAAGAGTTCTTTTCACTATGTCAACAAACTCCCTTTAGGCGGAGAAAACCGTACACAAGTAGCTTACACCAATTTCTGACACTAAGCCAAATGTCGAGTCCTAATCTTAGCTAGAACCAATCTACCACACACTTATATTTTGACGCCTAAAATACTAACCACCCTTACAAGGATTCACTTCACCTAAGTACTAATACTATCAACCCGATCTAACTATTACACACAATCACAAGAGATATAAATGAATTACATCATACATCACAATCGTAACTATGTTACGTAAACACTAAGCTATAATACTTCGTAACTTGATGATAAGAAGTATTCTTCTCTTGCACTTGAAGATCTAAGCTTGAATCACTTGGAAAAAAATGCTTAAGATTAAATGATCAAAGGATTGTAGAAGATGTATAAACTGATTTTGAACAGAAAGAAAATAGGTACACAAGGTGAAAAAGTCTATGGGAACAGTCCATTATTTATAGGCAAGACTAGGAGCCGTTTTACATGGCCGGCACCCTTAGCTCCCCTGCTGGCCCCCTTATCACTAAGGGGGCCGCCCATACCTATAAGGGGGCCGCCCATACCTATAAGGGGGTCGCCCATAGTAGGACGCTCCTAATTTTGTCTTTTCCAGGGGAGGTGTTTTCTAGAGCAGTTTTATTCATTTTGAGAGGGAAAATTTGGATTCAAAATATTTATTTTGAATAAAACATTTCTTGTAAATACAAAAATATTTTGTATAAGTTTTAAAAATGTTTGTTACATTTTATAAAAAAATGTAAGGTTTAGAAAATTAAATTCCTTTGATCGATAAATAAGTTAAGCATTTATTTATTCATACCTTTAAGTGATTAATTTTTGAAATGAAAATTTACGCCTAATAACTTGTTTACGTTTAATTTTACATAGAGCGTTTTTACATTTTCTGATTATCAAAACGTAGAGAAGTCAAAAAATATTAATAACGTTTTTAGGCATTATTTCTATCAACAATGTTGGGAATTAAACTCATTACACTTAGTACTGCCAAGCCAAACAGTTAGTACTGCTCAAGATTACAACTGCCAGTACTAATCAGTTAGTACTGCTAGAGTAAAGTTAGTACTACCAGTACTAACTTAATACTGCTGAAGGACTTAAGACTGCTGCATGAAGATTGAAGACTGCTAAAGGGATAAAGACGTG
Organism: Tanacetum coccineum; assembly: GCA_026074375.1. Classification (NCBI taxonomy): domain Eukaryota; kingdom Viridiplantae; phylum Streptophyta; class Magnoliopsida; order Asterales; family Asteraceae; genus Tanacetum; species Tanacetum coccineum. The sequence continues at coordinate 75,781 of BQNB010008368.1, read as the reverse complement.
TGAAGTAATATGTATTTAGAGTATATTCTATTTAGTTAGAAAGATATGTTAAGATACGTATAAGATTAATATTATAGAAGATTTGTAGTTATCTTGTAGAGGACTCTTTGGTGTATAAAAGGAGATCCTAGGTTATGGTGTTCAATGTACAAAAGTCATATAAGTGTTTGATATATAGCTTCAAGGTTGTAAACCCTAGTACTACACAGAGTACTCGTATTATTGATAATAATAATATTGGAGCTTTTCAGTAATATCATTGTTCATACAATTCACTGTTTCATTAATATTCTTCTAAGTATTAAAGAGTAGATTCCGCATACTCTTTAGTATTCACAAAGTTTCAACCATAGTTGTTTTGAATTTATCCAAAGTAACTTAATCTTTACAAGCTAAAGAATAGATCTTAAGTTGGGATCAACAAGTGGTATCATAGCTTGTGTTTTGAAACTTTGATCTAGAAGAAACTAACAAGAATAACTCTTTACTCACAAAGAAGAGATTAATCTAGAAACTGCACAACTCACTACTACTACAAAGTTGCCTACTCTCAAACAGGGTGAATATGAGATGTGGAGGCTAAGGATTGAGTAATACTTTCAAGTACAAGACTATGTTTTATGGAATGTCATAGAGAATGGAAACTCATTCAAACCTGCAACCAAAACAACAACAAATGCTGATGGTACCTCAACTACACTAATACCAGGTCTTGTAACTACTAAAGAAAAGGTTCAAAAGAAGAATGATATGAAGGCAAGAGTATGTTACAATGAACTTCCAATAAACATCAAATACTTTCAAACAGTACAAAGATGCTAAGACTTTGATGCTGCTAATACAAACAAAGATTTGGTGGTAATGAATGCCAAAAAGAACTCTACTAAAGCAAATGTAGAGAACTTTAGTGCTTCAAGCACATAGACACTTGACATTATTTAACAGGCGTCAGAAATGTGTAAAGTCAACAGGTCTATCTTGGGTGAAAATATTTCACAAGAAGATCTTAATTTGAAATTTTTGAGAAGTCTGCCTTCTGAGTGGAATATTCATGTTGTGGTCTAGAGGAATAAACCTGATCTAGACACAATGAGCTTTGATGATCTCTACAACAATTTCTAGATTGTTGAACAAGTGGTTAAAGGAACTATAAGCTCAAGCTCAAGTTCTCAAAATGTGGCTATGATGTTCATCAACTAACATAACAATGAAGTTAATATACTGCTAGAGTTGTACTGCTAACACTCAAGTTAGCCCTGCTAGCACTCAAGTTAGCATTGCTAGTACTCAAGTTATTACTGCTAACTTAAGTGATGGCACTGTTTATGCATTTTTGGCTAATCAACCAAACGGGTCTCAACTTGTATATGAGGACCTTGAACAAATCCATGATGACGACTTAGAAGAGATGGATTTGAAGTGGCAGTTAGCATTGCTGAACATAAGGACAAGAAGGTTTTTCCAGAAAACATGCAGAAAGATCACTATTAATGGGAGTGACATAGCTGGATATGACAAGTCCAAGGTAGAGTGTTTAAACTGTCACAAGATGGGACACTTTGCTAGGGAGTACAGAGGACCTAGGAACCAAGATAGCAGAAACAGGAATCAAGATAGCTCTAGAAGGACTATAAATGTGGAAGAAACTTCTTTCAAAGCCATGTTGGCTATTGATGGAGCTGGTTTTGACTGGATCTATAGTGACAGATGAAAAAGTCCCTTACAAACAAGGCTCTTGATGGCTTTTTTAGACTCATAGGTACATAATGCCAAAACTTGCTCAAAAACTGTCTAAAAAGCCTTTGAAACTTCTTAAACTTAACTTATGATTTAAGGATAAAGGATTAACAAATCGGAGTTCATTTAGACTAATTATAAAAGAAGGTTAGCATCTGTAGAAGAGCAACTTGTCTTTTACAAAAAATGAGGTTATTTTTTGTGAGCAACTTGTTGTCCTAAAAAGAGATATCTCATATAAAGACTCAGAAATTAGTATGCTTAAAAGTGAGTTGAAAAGTTAATCAAGAAAAAGCAAAGCAATCAACTAAAATTGAAAATTTTTTGATAATGCTTCTAAGATGTCCTAGAGACAAATAATAGGGAGAGTCATATACATGATAAAGTAGAAGGGTCAGGGTTGTAAGCTAAAAATGTTGTTCCACCTCCTCCTACAGTTATTTTCACCCCAAACCCTTGATTGTCCAACTCTGGTCTAGAAGAGTTCCAACACCTGAGTTTGTAAGCTAAGTACCTTAAGACTAGAAAGAATGTCAGTGAAGATCCTATATTTCTAATGAGGTTAGGAAATCTCCTGATGCTCCATTGGTTGAGGAGTTAGTGTCAGATGTTGATAAGTTTGAAAAGAAAACTGTTTTTCCTACTAAGATAGAATTTGTTAAACAACAAGAAAAACCAGATAGGAAACCAGTTAAGTATGCTGAAATGTACAGATCACAAGGTCCTAGGGGAAATCAAAGAAACTGGAATAATCAGAAGTCCCAACAACTAGGAAGTGACTTTGTGATGTACAATAAAGCTTGTTTTGTTTGTGGAAGTTTTGACCATTTGCAGACCAACTGCAATTACCATCAAAGGGAAAGGGTGGTATCTGGGAGTAACTATACAAGGGTGAATTACAATTATTCTGCTCAAAAGGCTCACCCTAGTGCTCAAAGGAATATGGTTCCAAGAGCAGTTTTAATGAAAAATGGCCTAAGAACACTTAATACTGCTAGGCCAGTTAATACTGCTCATCCCAAAACTACAGTTTATAGTGCTAGACCAATGTCACGTTTTTCTAAATCAGCACAATCAACTGTAAAGAGGCCCTTTTATACAAGAACAACATTAACTAACAAAAATTTGAGTCAAAAAGTTAATACTGCTAAGGGAAATTTTTATACTGCTAGGCCAAAAGCAGTTAATACTGCTAGGCCAAATACAACAGTAGTTAATGCTGTCAGGGCAAATCAGGTTAATGCTGTTAAGGCCTCAGCATGTTGGGTTTGGAGACCTACCAAACTTAACAGTGCATCAATTACTTTCAAGAGACATAATTATGTTGATGCACGAGGCAGATCCAAGTCAGTGATGGCTTGGGTCCCCAAAGGAAACTAATTTCCTTATTTTTATGTGCAGGGTCATCCACAACAAGAAGATCAAGGCTATGTTGACAGTGGATGCTCAAGGCACATGACAGGGAACATGTCCTATCTCTCAGACTTTAAAGAATTTGATGGAGGATCCTTTAAGGGATGAGCTAAAGGAGGAAGAATTACTAGTAAAGGAACTCTTAAAACTAGTAAGCTTGATTTTGAGGATGTGTACTTTGTTAAGGAGTTACAGTTTAACCTTTTTAGTGTTTCACAAATGTGTGACAAAAAGAACAATGTTCTTTTTACTGACACTGGATGTTTTGTTCTGTCTCCTGACTTTAAGTTAACTGATGAAAGTCAGGTTTTACTTAAAGTTCCTAGAAAGAACAACATGTACAGTGTTGATATGAAGAATATTGTTCCTAAAGAGAGTTTAACTTGTCTTGTTGCAAAGGCCACTCTTGATGAATCAATGCTATGGCATAGGAGGCTAGGTCATATAAAATTTAAAAATATTAATAAACTTGTTAAGGATAACCTTGCAAGAGGTTTACCTTTAAAACATTTTGAAAATGACCAAACTTGTGTTGCTTGTCTTAAGGGAAAGCAACACAAAGCCTCTTGTAAGTCCAAGATTTAGAACTCTTTTTCTCAACCTTTATTCATGTTGCATATGGACTTGTTTGGTCCAACTTTTGTGAGTAGTTTGATGAATAAGAAATATTGTCTAGTTGTCACTGATGATTATAGCAGATTTACTTGGGTGTTCTTTCTAGCATCTAAGGATGAAACTAGTGACATTCTAAAGAGCTTTATAACTCAAATAGAAAATCTAGTTGATAAGAAAGTAAAGATAATCAGATGTGACAATGGAACAGAGTTTAAAAATAGAGTTATAAGTGAGTTTTGTGAAAAGAAAGGCATTAAGAGGGAATTTAGTGTAGCTAGAACTCCTCAGCAAAATAGAGTTGCTGAAAGGAGAAATAGGACACTAATTAAGACTGCTAGAACCATGTTAGCTGACTCTAAGTTACCTACTACATTTTGGGTTAAAGCAGTTAATACTGCTTGCTATGTGCAAAATAGAGTATTAGTAGTCAAGCCTCACAACAAGACCCCTTATGAACTGTTTAGAGGTAGAACACCTGCTCTAAGCTTCATGAGACCATTTGGGTGTCATGTTACCATTCTTAATACCTTAGATCATTTAGGCAAGTTTGATGAAAAGTCTGATGATGGATTCTTTGTTGGATACTCCTTGAATAGTAAGGCTTTTAGGGTATACAACATTAGAACTAGGAATGTAGAAGAAAACTTGCATGTTAGGTTCTTGGAAGATAAGCCTATTATTGCAGGTGATGGACCAAAGTGGCTGTTTGATATTGATGTTCTAACAAAATCAATAAATTATATGCCAGTTGTTGCAGGTACAAACTCTAATGATTTTGTAGGTATAGAAGAAAGTATTGGTGCATGTCATTCTAGTAAGGAGACAGGATCTAGCCAAGACTGCATTTTGATGCCATTGTGGACAGATGGTTCAATATTTGATTCTTCTTCAAAAAAAATGCTAGCAATGATGAACCACAACCTTCTAGTGATGTTGAAAATAAGGATGATGAAGGTGTAAGAAAAGAAAGTGGAATTGATAATCAAGAGAGTCCTAAAAATAGTTCTCAAGATGTTAATACTGTTGGGCCAAGTATTAATACTGGCAGTACAAATATTAATACTGGTAATTTAAATATTAATACTGGTAGTCCACCAGTTACTACTGCTCCAGTTGAAGCCATACATGTTGATTTCTTTGGTGATGAAACATAAATGGATATGAGGAACATTACTAACACATATCTAGTCCCCACTACTCCAAATACAAGAATCCATAAAGATCATTCACTTGATCAAGTGATTGGAGATGTGCAGTCTGGTGTACAAACAAGGAGAATGATAAGGACTACAAATGAACAAGGGTTTATTAGTACTATTTATAAAGAGAAAACTCATGAAGACCTTCAGAATTGTCTATCTGTTTGTTTTCTATCACAAATAGAACCCAAGAAGGTGATTCAAGCTTTGAAATATTCAAGCTTTGAAAGATTCAAGCTGGATAGAAGCAATGCAGGATGGGCTTCTACAGTTTCAATTACAGAAGGTTTGGACCTTGGTTGATTTACCATATGGCAAGAGGGCCATTGGAACTAAATAGGTGTACAGAAACAAGAAAGATGAGAGAGGCATTGTAATCAAAAACAAGGCAAGACTGGTTGCACAGGGTTACACTCAAGAAGAAGGAATAGACTATGATGAGGTTTTTGCTCTAGTTGCTAGGATTGAAGCAATTAGGCTATTCTTAGCCTATGCCTCATTTAAAGACTTTGTTGTGTACCAAATGGATGTGAAGAGTGCATTTCTGTATGGCAAAATTGAAGAAGAAGTTTATGTCTGTCAACCTCTAGGATTTGAAGATCCAGAGTTCCCTGACAGAGTTTATAAGGTAGAAAAGGAATTATATGGTCTACATCAAGCTCCTAGAGCTTGGTATGAGACTTTATCTACCTATTTATTAGACAATAGATTTCAAAGAGGCCAGATAGATAAGACTTTATTCATTAAAAGAATCAAAAGTGATATTCTACTAGTTCAAGTATATGTTGATGATATCATTTTTGGATCTACTAAGAAAGAGTTATGCACTTAGTTTGAGAAATTGATGCATAAGAAATTCCAGATGAGTTCTATGGGTGAACTCACTTTCTTCTTAGGACTTCAAGTGACATAGAAAGATGATGGGATTTTCACCAGTCAAGACAAATATGTGGATGAAATCTTGAAGAAGTTTGGTTTTTTAACTATGAAGACAGCAAGTACACCCATGGAGACTTCAAAACCATTGCTCAAGGATGCAGAAGCTTAAGATGTTGATGTTCACTTATATAGATCAATGATTGGATCATTGATGTATCTAATAGCTTCTAGGCCTGATATAATGTTTGCTATATGTGCTTGTGCAAGATTTTAAGTCACACCTAAAGTTTCACATCTTCATGCTGTGAAGAGAATCTTTAGATACTTGAAAGGTCAACCTAAATTGGGCCTTTAGTATCCTAAGGACTCACCATTTGACTTGGAAGCTTATACTGATAGTGACCAAGTTTAGACAGGAAATCCATAACAGGAGGTTGTCAATTTCTTAGGAGGAGATTGATCTCATGGCAATGTAAGAAGCAAACTATAGTTGATAACTCTACTACTAAAGCAGAATATATAGCTGCATCTAGTTGCTATGGACAGGTGTTATGGATTCAAAACCAAATGCTGGATTATGGATATAATTTCATGAATACCAAGATTTACATTAACAATGAAAGCACCATCTACATAGTTAAGAATCTAGTGTTTCACTCAAAGACTAAGCACATTGAGATAAGACATCATTTTATCAGAGATTCCAATGAGAATAAGCTTATTCAGATGATTAAGATTCACACTGATCACAATGTTGCTAATTTACTCACAAAGGCATTTGATGTTGGAAAGATTTCAATATCTGATTGCAAGTATTGGAATGCTTAACCCCTGAAGTATTGATTGAGGGGAGGTTAATTGTGTTAATATGCAGCAGATTATGCACAAATGATGCTTGAAATGGAATGGAACAGCAGCTAATGATGAAATTCAAGTTAGTGTTGTTGGCCTACCTTACTACTGGTAAGTATAATTTCTACTGCTGTTATAATTAATACTGTGAGAATTGAGAGAAAGCAAAAACAGATAGAGAGAAAAAGTGAGCTTAAAAGAATTGAGAGAAAGCAAAAACAGATAGAGAGAAAAAGTGAGCTTAAAAGAATAGAGAGATGTGTGAAACAAAAACAGACAGAGTGTTTAAGTGAGAAAAAGAAATGAGAGATGTAGTGAGTTCAAAAACAGAAAGAGAGATGTGTGAAACAAAAACAGACAGAGTGATTCAGTGAGAAAAAGAATTGAGAGATAAAGTGAGATTAAAAACAGAAAGAGAGCTTGTGAGAATCAACATTGATGATGGAAATGCTTTTTGGAACGAAATTGAGGTTAAAACTGGTACCTCAAAAGTTAATACTGCTAGGCATTACTTAGTACTGCTGGGCATTATTTAGTACTGTTAGTCTAAACTTAGTACTGCTGGGCATTACTTAGTACTGTTAGGCTAAACTTAGTACTGCTAGGCTACCGTTAATACTGTTTGGAGAATAACAGATTTTTCTTAATTAAATATAGCCGTTGAGATATTTCCGCCAACTACTTCGCTTATAGGTTTCCTTAAATTGGATGATTCATGATCTTTCTTTAAATCCTAAGATTTTTCAAGATAAAGAATCAATTTTATTCAGTCGGTCCAATCAAAACCTTAAGTGCTATCTATATAATCTCAATTGCCTTTGCCAAACACACATACTCTTATAAACGAACATATCCCAGAACCTTAATCGAACTTTTCTCAATCAACAATGGCAAATTTGGAATTCTGTGACACACACAACATGGTCGCCTACTTAAAAAAACCAGAGGGAAGTGAAGACTTTCACCAAATAGTGGATTTTCTCAATACTAGTCACATAAGGTATGCTCTTACAGAAAATCTTACTATCTATGTTTCACTCATCCAACAGTTTTGGGAAACTGCTTCTACAAGAACACTTGATAATGGAGAAGTAGAAATAACTACTACAATAGATGAGAAAGTTAAGATTGTTACTGAGGCATCTATTAGGAGGCATCTCAAGTTAGAAGATTCTGATGGTATTACTTCTTTGCCTACAACTGAAATCTTTGAACAACTTTCCTTAATGGGGTATGTGTCCAATTATGATAAGTTGACCTTTCAAAAAGGACACTTTTCTCCTTAATGGAGATTTGTGATCCATACCATCCTTCATTGTTTAAGTTCTAAGAAAACCTCATGGGAACAATTCAGTAGCAATATAGCAACTTCTGTTGTGACAATCCGTCAATTTGAGATCGTTATTTTATTCTCGAGTATTAATTATAATTTTCATTTTTATGTTGAAATATTGCTCAAATTGATGAAGATGAGGGGATTACTTTGGTATAGATGGGTGTTTCTACTGCTAGTACTGATTTTACCACTGCCAATGTACCAGTTACTACTGCTGGTGCAGAAATTAGTACTGCCAGCCCTAAAGTTAAAACTGCTAGTGATTTTGTTGATGATATTGCTGCTGAAAGTTTAGTGTACATCAAAAGGAGTGCAGCAAAAACAAAAGATAAAGGTAAAGGTATAATGGAAGAGTCTGAATCGGCTATGACCAAGACAAAAAGGCAACAAGAACAAGAAAGACTTGGTTATGAAGCAGTTGTGAGACTACAAGTTAAACTTGAGGAAGAAGAGAGGCAGAGGATTGCCAGGGTACATAAATCAGCTAGCTCTTTTAATGTTGAAGAATGGGAAGACATAAAAGCTAGAGTTGAAGCTGATGAAGAGTTAGCATAAAGGTTACAAGAAGAGGAAAGAGAAAAGTACACTGAAGCTAAATAAGCAAGAATGCTTGCAGAGCTTATCAATCAGAGAAAGAAATATTTTGCTGCAAAAAGAGCTGAACAAAGGAGGAACAAGCCACCCACACAGGCTCAACAGAGGACCTATATGTCTAATTATATCAAGAATATGAGAAGTTATACACTAAAGCATTTAAGAGGTTATTTATTTGATGAGATCAAGAGTTTGTTTGAAGCAACAATGAAGATGGTAAACACTTTTGTTCCAATAGAGGGTGAAGATGACAGAGCAGTTCCTAAGTTAGCAGCTGAAAGTTCAAAAAGGCCTACAAAAGAAGAACTTGATCAAGAAAGTTCTAAGAGGTAAAAGACTGGTGAAAGCTCAGAACTAGCAGAAGAACCAAGAGATAAAGAAACTGATGAACTATCACAAGAAGAGCTACATCAATTGATGATCATAGTTCCAGAAGAAGGGATGAATAATGAAGCCCTGTAAACCAAATATCCAATCATTGACTGGGAGGTTTACACTAAAGATTCAAGAATGTACTGGAAAATCATCTGGGTTGGCAATCATACAGAGGTATATAAGGTTTTTGAAGATATGCTAAAGACTTTTGACAGGGATGATTTAGTCAAACTATGGAGTCTGGTTTAAGAAAGGTTCAACTTAATAAAACCAACATAATATAAAGAAATAGAGATCTGGGTAGAGTTAAAGAGATTGTTTGAACCAGATACAGATGATGAGTTATGGAAGCTTCAGAAACATATTCATGATATAACATGGAGACTGTATGATACATGTGGAGTGCATTATGTATCTACAAAGGATGGAGTAGATATCTACATGTTGATTGAAAGGGAATATCCTTTGTCAAGAGGTATTCTTACACAGATGTTAGTTGCAAAGCTCTTGGTGGAACAAAATAATGAGATGTCCAGAGAACTTCTTAGGAAGATATTCATGCAGATTGAAAGACCAAGAAGATAAAGTGTTTGGAAGAATCCTCTTATAGAATAAGGTTTAATTCACAAACTTGATGATTTAGAGGTAAATCATAAGTTTAGGGGAGGATTGTTAGGAATTAAACTCATTACACTTAGTACTGCCAAGCCAAAGACTTTGTACTGCTTAAGATACAACTGCCAGTACTAACCAGTTAGTACTGCTAGAAGTAAGTTAGTACTGCCAGTACTAACTTAATACTGCTTAAGGACTTAAGACTGCTGCATGAAGATTAAAGACTGCTAAAGAGATAAAGACGTGTGAAGTGATATGTATTGACTTATTCAGAGTATATTCTATTTAGTTAGAAAGATACGTATAAGATTAATATTATAGAAGATTTGTAGTTATCTTGTAAAGGACTCCTTAGTGTATAAAAGGAGATCCTAGGTTATGGTGTTAAATAAACAATAGTCATCGATATTTTTGATATATAGCTTCAAGATTGTAAACCCTAGTACTACACAGAGTACTCGTATTATTGATAATAATATTAAAGCTTTTCAGTAATATCATTTTTCATATAGTTTACTATTTCATTAATATTCTTCTAAGTATTAAAGAGTAGATTCCGCATACTCTTTAGTATTCACAAAGTTTCAACCATAGTTGCTTTGAATTTATCCAAAGTAACTTAATCTTTACAAGTTAAGGAATAGATCTTGAGTTGGGATCAACAGTATTGATTGCATCTTTGTTGGATATGCTGAGCATTCCAAGGCATATAGGTTTTATGTTATTGAACCTAATGAATTTGTTTCTATTAACTCAATTATAGAATCAAGAGATGAAATATTTGATGAGAACCGTTTCTCTTCAATACCCAGACCAAAGGATGTTATACCAAATTCGGTTGAATCTCAAAGGGATGATTATTCTGATGATGTACCAAGTGAGGTTCTTGATCCTCGTAAAGGCAAAAGAGTTAGGAAAGCTAAATCATAAGGTTCTGATTTTCAGCTATATTTAGTTAAGGGATTGAGAGATCAAGTTGGATCACAATACTCTTACTGCTATAGCATAGAGGAGGACCCTAGATCCTATAATGAGGCTATGCAATCTCGTGATGCTACTTTCTGGAAAGAAGCAATTGATGATGAGATTGGTTCTATTATGGAAAATAATATATGGGTTTTATCTGATTTACCTCTTGGTTGCAAACCTTTAGGTTGCAAATGGATCTTCAATAGGAAGATGAAAGTCGATGGAACGATTAACAAGTTCAAAGCTCGATTGGTAATCCAAGGCTTTAAACAAAAAGAAGGGATCGATTACTTCGATGCCTATGCACCAGTTGCTTGTATCACTACCATTATATTGTTGTTAGCATTAGCAGCTGTTCACAATCTAGTGATCCATCAAATGGATGTCAAAACAACATTCTTGAATGGTGATTTAGATGAAAAAGTGTATATGAAGCAACCAGAAGGATTTGTTATGCCAGGTAATGAGCATAAGGTGTGTAAGCTGGTTAAGTCGTTATATGGGCTAAAACAAGCACCTAAACAGTGGCATCAAAGATTGATGAGGTTGTGTTGTCAAGTGGTTTTCACTTAAACCAATATGACAAGTGTGTATATAGCAAATTTGATAGCTCCGGTAAAGGTGTTATAATTTGTCTATATGTTGATGACATGTTGATTTTTGCACTAACCAAAATCAAGTTGATAAAACTAAGAAGTTTTTGTCATCAAGGTTTTCCATGAAAGATATAGGAGAAGCAGACGTTATTCTTGGTATTAAGATAAAACGTGAAAATAAAGGGATTGTAATTACACAATTTCAATATATTGAGAAAATACTCAAGAAGTTTAATCATGAAGATTGTTCTCCGGTGAGTACTCCCATGGATCCGGTAGAAAAACTTAAGCCAAATACTGGTAAACCTGTGGATCAGCTTGAATATTCAAGAGCTATTAGCTGCTTGATGTATGCTATGACTAGCACAAGACCTGATATTGCTTATGCAGTTGGTAGAATGAGAAGGTTTACTAGTAATCCTAGTAACAACATCGCAAGCAATAACAAATATTCAAGTACTTAAAGGGTACTAAGAAATTATTGGTATATAAATGTTTGATATCCTCGTTGTTAGAAGGATACTGAGATGCTAGCTGATAAATCATGGTTGATTGATTCATCTTCTATCTACTATGGATGGTTGTCTCCTGCTTGTGAGGTGGCATTTTTTCATATTGCTTCCAAGAAGCAAAACATGCATCATAGTTCTACTATATGATCTGAGTTTGTAGCATTGTCTGCACTGGTAAAGAAGCAAGAATGGCTAAGGAACTTGATACAAGAGATTCCCAATTTGGCCAAAACCAATACACCAATTTCTACCATTTTGATAGTGTTGCTAATTGGCTAAAGAATCATATAGTCAAATGGAATAATGACAATTCGTAGACACTTAAGAGTGATAGACCATAGCATTGTTTAGGGAGTTTAAGAGTTAATCATGAATGGTGTGATTTCTATTGAGTTTGTTCGGTCGCAAAAGAATTTAGCAGACCACTTGACGAAGGGTCTCGCTAGGGACTTAGTGAATAAGTCAGTGATAGGGATGGGATTAAAGTCCATATAAATCTACTACCTATGAGATACCCAATTCCCTTCTAATACGACGTTAGAAGCTGAATTCAATGTGGAAAGCTCATAGTTAGAGATTGGAACACGTGTGTTTATCTTCCCGAGGTATGTGTTCAGACCTGCAAGTGATGGTTAGGTTGAAGTTTACCTTCTTAATGGTTCTTTTGAAAAATTGCAAATGCAGGTGCAAGAACTAAAAGGATCACCTATGTGAACATGAAGTTTTGCCGCTTCAAGAAGCTTGGACTTGGCTTCCTATATGTTCATTAATGGATTGGGACACATGGCTTGTAAAGTGTCAAGTAAACGAACTTTAGAGTGTTGTAGAAACGAATGTGTATAGTATCTTCAGGTATTCAAATGGATTGACGGGTTCAATCGTTACGACACCCCGATTTTCGAATATTTGGAATGTGTATTATACTAAGATGAAAATTCAATCGCAAGATATTTTTATTTATGCATTTGTTTGTTTTGTTATCTTTGCTTTAACATAATCGCATATATCTTTATATATGTTTTAGTAAATCAAGGATTACACTAAAATGGGGGGGGAGGGGAATTTGTTGGTGATTTTAGTGTCATCGACGACCATTTAGGTAATGATGATTTACTAGAGACCAATGATGTTTCATGTTCGGCTCGGATACGAGTTAGGGAAGTGTGGAGTGCACACTCATTGAGCTAACATGAAATAAACCAAGACATGATATGTAGAGTTTACGCCGTAAACTCTTGCTGGGTTAGGACTTAAGCCTTTGGATGTTTACGTCGTAACCTATACGAATAGTTTACGCCGTAACATGCTTCTAGTTTTAAGGCTTATAGTTTAGGCCGTAATCTATGTTGACATTACGCCGTAACAAGTAAAATTGTGTAGACTTTACGCCGTAACAACTTGTGTTATGCCGTAAAGTCTATGACCGGTTGGTTGTAAATTTCAGTTTTAACCAACTCTAACTACCCAAAACTGTCTCCTTTTCTGTACATTAATACAGGAACATTTGTCTCAAGAACAATATATAAAAAAAACACCCATACAATTTTTTATAAGTTCATAATTTATGATCTTGTGCCTAGAACACAAATTGCCATTCTCTTTGTATTATCTCGATAGAGATTTTGTGCAACACAGGAATCTTATAAGGTCAAAATACTTTATACGGAAAATGAACTTAACACGATACAACAGCGAAATCCAAGATCATTACATACACCCTAATTCTCTAACAAAACGTGGGAAAGATGCATACATTATACTTCCACACAGTGAAGTACATGCTTATGACATGCCTATAAATTAGGAATTATGCTAACTAAAAATGCATTGAAATTAACCTTTCCAACCGCTTTGCTTAATCACGATAGCAAGGTCGAACACTCTGAAATTATTTGGGCCTTTGATCCTCGTCGTGAACGTGGATCGATGGTGTTATCAGACTGTGTAAACCGAATCTATTAGAAACGCGAATATGCAAAGGACCGTCAACGTGAAGATTAATCGATGTTTTATACACTGGGGGTTTGCTTTCATCACTTAGCTTGAACATGAAGCAACCTAACAAGACCGAAGAGTAAATCTTCAACTGCCTATACGTGAAATCTTAACCCAAATAGATGCGTGGCCCACCCTGTGTATGGTCAACCAAGACTAAAGATTAAACAAGTTGATTCTACCTAATGGAAGAATATATCTACCCTTCTATATATGGAAAGAAAGGTTGCTCAGAAGTGTTGTGACAACACTTGAGTAAATTCAAAGACAAAATACTTTTGTAACATTACCTTATAATCCTTATGTGTTGAACAGTTTTGATGAGAAATGAAAGTGTTTCAAGTGCCAACCTGAAAAGCTGTAAATTCAAAGGGGCTCTTTAGATAGAAGCAACCATTTTTATCTAGCCATCATTCTGGTTTAAAGTCTTCTGCATCATCACCCCATATAAACGGCATCTTTCCCATTGCATATGGCATGTAACATACCATATCCCCTTTCTTTATGTTGATCCCTTCTAGACAGATCTTACTTAGCTTGTTAAAGCTTAGTTGTATTAGATAGATCCAAGACAACTATAGTAGAAACTAAGATTGAGAATATTATAAACTATGTGGAATCTAGTTTGTAATACTAAGAAGAACAATGAAATAGTAAAACAAGATCTTTACTAAAATTTTAATATATTGAATACTATTTTGAGTTACAAAATAGCTATGAATACTAACTATGATTGCTATGCAAACTATGAAAAACTAATATGAAAAACTAATATCTAGATCTATGCCTCAGGGTTCCTTTTATACACCAAGGAAACCTTAATGGGCTTGAAAAATGCGTCAAGTGATCAATGTCTATCTATTTCTAATATATCTCATGCATATCACTTTAGCAGTACTAACTATATAACTAACAGTACTAACTATTATACTAATAGTACTAATAAACTGACAGTACTAACATTTTGTACTGGCAGTACTAACTAAGCTTGTCAGTACTAACTCTTCCTTTGGCAGTACTAAGTAAGATAAGTTTAATTCCCAACAATTCTGATACGTTTCTGTATGGTTTCCAACTTTGATAATTCTCTAATATTTTCTAGTGTCTTCAGAGTAAACCTCCTAGTCTATGATTGTATATTTGACGTGTAAGGCTTCAACATAAACTTCTTCCACTGGAACTAACATCATCATTTGTTGTAAATCCTCTTGTGATTGCTCTTTTCCTCTTGTGATAGTTCATCTGGTTTTGGTTCTTCAGTTGGTTCTGAGCCTTCTCCATTCTTTTGTCTTTTAACAGGCTCTTCTAAAACTTCTTGACTTGCTCTTTTCAGTCTCTGAACCTCCAACTCAGAACCTATAAGCACAAAAGATTGTACCCTCCTCATAGTAGTTTCAAAGATTTCTTTAACTTGCTCAAATGAAAGTGACTTCAATTGATTAATAGAGTAACCTCCTTCTTGGTTCTTGATGTAATTTGACATGTAAGCTTTTTGTTGAGCGGGAGTTATTGGCTTGTTCCTCTTAGCTTCAGCTCTTTGTTGAGCAAAGAACTTCTTTCTTTGATTGACAAGTTCCACAAGCTTCATTGGTAAATCTTCTTTACTACACTTTTCACCTGCTTGTAACTGTTGAATAAAGTCTTCATCTGCTGCAACTCTAGCCAATACATCATCCATTCAGCATCTATAAAACCCTGAGCTGCTTGATGCACTTGATCCATTCTCTGTCTTTCTGCTGCATCAAACTCTTCTTGTAGCTTTTGAGCTACTTCTTCATCTCTGCTAATTTGAATTTGAACTCTCTTTTTGATCTTCTTTGGTTGCTCAGACTCTTGCATAATGGCTTTACCTTTATCTTTTGTTGCTACTGGTGAAGGAATACTGACTTCTTGAACCATACCAGCAGTACTAACTGATTCTTTAGCAGTACTAAACAACCTACTAGTAGTACTAACTCCACCACTGCCAGTACTAACTGCTATTCTTCTTCTAGTATAAATAACATTTTTCTTAGCTGCATCTGCAAGAACTTTAGCTGCACTAATAATACCCAACTGATCTTCTTGACTACTAACCTTGGTAGAAGTAACCAAAGTAATTCCTGCATCTTGATCAATATCTTCTATCATCCTCCCCTGTTTGGAAGAATCCTCCTAATCTTCTTCATATCAGAAACTACAATTTTGCCTCTCCTTCTAGCTTGGATTGTATTGACAGTTTGCTCTAACTTCTTTACCTTTTTGATGAGTTTAGTACAAGTAGCACTATAGGTTTGTTTTGTTTGCTTCAATCCTGTCTCCAAGCTTTCCACCTTGTTTGATAATTTTGTACAAAGAACCGTTAATTCATGTAGTGTCATACTGCCCTCATCACTTCCAAGTGTGTTAACTCTTGGGAGAGGTGAATCATAGGACTATGTAGGAACCTTCTCAGACCTATTCTGAGCAATGGAACCCCTCGTGGCTTCTTGGCACTTGGGACTACCACCTGCACCAATTCCCTGAGGAAGAGGCACATTAGGTATTGCCGTAGATTGGGTCCTAAGGATGTTACCATTGTCTTGTGCTGCATCTAAGCTAGCATCAGTAGTGATAGCCCTTTCTACACTATCATCCCACTCCTCATAGACAACCTCATCTGCTACATTGGTTATAGGCTCACTAGTCTAAGGTAACTCAGTGACCTCTTTTAAGGCTTGCCTAGGTGTTTGAGTCTTTTGGTGTGATGATGATTCAATATGAGGGATTGGTTCTTCATTAGTAGGTTGAGCAGTAAAAGGTGGCGGTTGGGGTTCAGAGGGATGTCCTGAACCTTCACCCTCTTCTGCTTGAAGTGCCAGCATACTTGGAAACAAAGGTGTGTGTTCTCCAGAAAATCCTCTTTTCATATTGCTAAAAAGTTTTATAGTTAAATTAGAAGCAATATATTTTTTGTTGTGAGGATTAAGAAATCTTTTGTTCTTGTTTAAAAAGATTTGAATAAATCTTGGATACATTAAAAATTTATATTTACTATCCAAGTTTTTCACCATACCATCAAAAATTAATTTAGAAAAGTTAAAAGTCCTGTTTGTGGCCAAGCAAATAATAGCAGTTGCTATATTGCTACTAAATTGTTCCCAAGAAGTTTTCTTAGAACTAAGACAGTGTAGAATGGTATGGATCAAAAATCTCCACTGAGGGGAATATTTACCTTTTTGAAAAGTCAGTTTATCATCAGTTAAAACATATCCCATCAGTGAGAGTTGTTTAAAATTTTTAGTATTTGGCAAAACACTAATACTATCTACATCTGCTAATTGGAGATGTCTCCTAACAGATGCTTCAGTAACAGTGAATTCTTTGCCATCAATTGTGGCAGTTATTTCTTGTTCTCCATTATCAACTGTTTTGACAGCAGCAGTCTGCCAAAACTTTTCGATTAGAGAAACATAGATAGTAGGATTTATAGTAAGAGCATACCTTATATGACTTCCATTGAGAAAATCTACTATCTCTTGGAATCCTTCACTCCCAGTTGGTTTCTTTAGATAAGCAACCATGTTGTTTTTGTCGCAGAATTCCAAATTCGCCATTAGTGATTGAGTTATGATAAGAGTTTTGGGTTTATGTTCGTTGATGAGAGTATGAGTGTTAGACAAAAGCAATTGAGATTATATAGAGAGTACTTAAGGTTTTGATTGGACCGACTGAATAAACTTGAATCTTTATCTTGAAGAAAGCTTATAAGGGGAAGAAAGATCAAGAATTATCCAAATTATAGACCCCTATAAGCAAAGTTGTTGGCGGAAATATCTCAACGGCTATATTATATTGCCAAAAATCTGTTATGCCCCAAACAATACTAATGGTTGTCTAGCAGTACTAAGTTTTAGCCTAGCAATACTAAGTAATGCCCAGCAGTACTAAGTAGTACCCAGCAGTATTAACTTTTTGAGGTACCAGTGTTAACCTCAATTCCATTCCAAAAGACATTTCCATTATCAAATTTTCATTCTCACAAGCTCTCTTTCTGTTTTTATTCTCACATTTATCTCTCAATTCTTTTTCTCACTGAATCACTCTTTCTGTTTTTGTTTCACACATCTCTCTTTCTGTTTTTGAACTCACCTTTTCTCTATTTTCTTTTAAGCTCACTTTTCTCTTTATCTGTTTTTATTTTCTCTCAAAGCTCATAGAAGTAACAGCAGTACAAACTATACTTACAAGTACTAAGTTAGGCTAACAACACTAACTTGAACTGCATCATCAGCTGCTGTTCCATTTCATTTCAAGCATCACTTGTTCATAATATGCTGCACAATTAACCTCCCCTCAACCAATACTTTAGAGGTTAAGCATTCCAATACTTGTAGTCAGATATTGAAATATGCCAACATTAAAAGCCTTTGTGAGAAGATCTGCAACATTTTGATTTGTATGAATCTTGATCACCTGAATCAACTTCTTCTCATGAGAGTCTTTGATGAAATGGTGCCTAATCTCTATGTGCTTGGTTTTAGAGTGAAACATTGGATTTTTCACAATACAGATTGTACTTTCATTATCAATGCAAATCTTGGTGTTTATGAAGTTGAACCCATAATCAAGCATTTGATTTTAGATCCACAACACCTGTCCACAACAATTAGTAACAGCAACATACTCTGCTTCAGTAGTAGAGTTGACAACTATAGTCTGCTTCTTACATTGCCATGAAATCAACCTTTTGCTAAGAAATTGACAACCTTCTGTTATGGATTTCTTGTCAAGGCTAGCTCCAGCATAATCACTATAAAAAAAAGCCTCCAAGTCAAATGGTGAATCTCTAGGATACCAAAGTCCCAATTTAGGCTGACCCTTTATGTATCTAAAAATTTTGTTCACAACATGAAGATGTGAAGTCTTTGGAGTAACTTAGAACCTTGCATAAGCACAAACAACAAACATTATGTAAGGCCTAGAAGCTGTTAAGTATATCAATGATCCAATCATTGATCTATATATGTGAACATCCACATCCTCAGCTTCTTCATCCTTGATCAATGCCTTGTTAGGCTCCATTGGAGTGTTTGCTATCTTTACAGTGATAAAACTAAACTTCTTCAAAATATCAGCCACATACTTGTCTTGGCTGATGAAGATTCCATCCTCCTTTTGTTGTACCTGGAATCCTAAGAAGAAGGTGAGCTCCTTCATAGAACTCATCTGAAATCTCTTGTGCATCATCTGTTCAAACTCTGTACCTAAAGACTTCTTTATAGACCCAAAGATGATGTCATCTACATACACCTGCACTAACAAAATATCACATTTGTCCTTCTTGATGAACAAAGTCTTATCTATAGTGCCTCTTCTAAATCTATTTTCCAATAAGTAGGTAGACAAGGTCTCATACCAGGCTCTAGGAGCTTGATGTAGACCATATAAAGCCTTTTCTACATTATAAACTTTGTCAGGGAACTATGGATCTTCAAAACCAGGAGGTTGGTAAACTTACACCTCCTCTTCAATAGTACCATATAAAAAGGCACTCTTCACATCCATCTGGTACACAATAAACCCCTTAAATGATGCATAGGCCAAAAATAACTTGATTGCTTCTATCCTAGCAACAGGAGCAAAAACCTCATCATAATCAATTCCTTCTTCTTGGGTGTAACCTTGTGCAACCAGTCTTGCCTTGTTTCTAATTACTATCCCTCTCTCATCTTTCTTGTTTCTATAGACCCATTTTGTTCTAATGACATGCTTGCCTTTGGGTAAATCAACCAATCTCCAAACCTTCTGCAATCTAAAGTGTAGCAACTCATCTTGCATTGCCTCTATCCAGCTTGGATCTGTCAAAGCTTGTGTCACCTTCTTGGGTTCTATTTGTGAGAGAAAATAGGCAAATAAGCAGTTCTGATAATCTTTGTGATTTGTTCTTCTCTGTTTGTTAATGTATCTAACCATATCATTTTCTTTAGAAAAATTGATCATTCTTCTTGTTTGAGTTACTAAATTTAGGCCTCTAATGATCTGGTCTTTAGGATGATCTTTGTGAATTCTGGTTGTAGGAATAGGACTGACATTCATGGTTATCTCCAAATTGTTGATGTCAGCCTCTGCACCCACATCTCTATCATCATATGCCTCATCAAATATGCTAGTTTCTTCTAAAGATGTCATACTTAGATCATTAGGACTAACAGTATTAATATTTAGACTATCCGTATTAATATTTGTAGCAGTATTAATACTTGGCCCAACAATACTAATATCATGAGTACTGCTATCTGTCCTTTATTGATTATCACTTCCATTTACTTTATTTACACCATCATCTTCTCTGCCTGGTACCTCATCAGTATCCTTATCATCTGAGCTCTGAGTACTTAAAGAGAGTGGTAAATTAGAAGACATTAATGGTAGCAGAATGTATTCATGATCAAATGCTTTATCTTGTCTTAATTGCCCTGCATTAACATTTGTCTCTATACCTGCATCGCTAATAGTTTGATTTCCTGCAGTAACTGGCTCATAATTCATAGATTTTGTCAGTGAATCAATATCAAAGAGCCATTTTAGACCACTTCCTGCAACATTAGTTTTATTTTCTAGAAATTTAACATGCAGGTTCTCTTCAACTTTCTTGGTTCTAGAGTTAAATACCCTAAATGCCTTACTATTTATAGAGTATCCAACCAAGAACCCCTCATCGGTCTTCCCTTCAAACTTGCCTAGATGATCTAAGGTATTCAAGATAGTAACAAGACACCCAAAAGGTCTCATAAAGTCTAGATTTGGTGTTCTACCAATTAAAAGTTCATAAGGTGTCTTGTTAAGAGGGTTTGTTACTAAAACTCTATTATGAACATAGCAAGCAGTATTCAGCCCAAAATGTAGTAGGTAATAGTGAATCTGCTAGCATAGTCTTAGCTGCCTCTATTAGTGTTCTATTCTTTCTTTCAGCTACTCTATTTTGTTGTGGAGTCCTAGCAACACTAAATTCTCTCTTGATTCCTTTCATCTGACAGAACTGATTCATTTCAGAATTTTTAAACTCAGTTCCATTGTCACATCTAATAATTTTAACCCTATGATTTATTTGGTTTTCTATGCCTGTGATAAAAGTTTTAAGGATTCCACAAGTCTCATCCTTAGAGGCTAAAAAGAAAACCCAACTAAACCTACTAAAGTCATGAGTGACAACAAGGCAATACATCTTTTTATTTAGACTCTTTATAAATGTTGGACCAAACAAATCCATGTGCAACATTTGTAAAGGTTGGCTGATAGAGCTCACAAGCTTGGTCTTACATGAGGCTTTGTGCTGCTTTCCCTTCTGACAAGCAACACATGTATGGTCATTTTCAAAAATCTTTGAAGGTAAACCTCTAACAAGGTTTCCCCTTATAAGTTTATTTATAGTTTTAAAGTTTATGTGACCAAGCCTCATATGCTATAAATTAGACTCATCTATTGTAGCCTTTGCAAATAAACAAGTTAACTTCCTGAAGGAACAACATTCTTTAGATCAAAACTATACATGTTGTTCTGTCTGGGAACTTTAAGCAAGACTTGACTTTTATCAAGTAGCTTAAAGTCAGGAGATTGAACAAGACATTCAGTCTCAGTGAAAAGAATACTGTTTTTCTTGTCACACATTTGTGAGACAGAGAAAAGGTTAAACTTAAGTTCCTTTAGAAAGTATACATCTTCAAAGTCTAATTTTACCTTTTCCAGTAATTTTACCTCCTTTAGGACTTCTTCCAAATGCAACAAATCCACCATCAATTTCTTGATAATCTGAGAAGTAGAACTTGTTCCCAGTCATATGTCTGGAGCATCCACTGTCAAAAATCCCTTGATCCTGTAAAGCATATTGTGGATTACCCTGCACTCAAAATAAGAGAATTTGTTTCTCTTGGGGACCCAAGCTATTACTGACTTGAGTCTACCTTGTGGATCAACATAGTCAAATCTTTTAGGAGTGTATGATCCACTGTCTTTGGAGATATGGTCTATTACACTTCCTTTTGGTCTCCAAATCCAGAATGCTGAGGACTTAACAACATTATTCCTATTTCCCTCAGCAGCACTAACTACTGCTTTTGGCCCAGCAGTAGTTACAATATTAAACCTAACAGTATTAACTTTTTCTTTAAAATTATTGGTTTTAGCTGTTGATTTTTGGTTAAAAGGCCTTCTTACAAGTGAATGTGCTTTAAAATAAAAGTAAGATGCATCATTCACTTTTGGTTTAAGGGCAGCAGCATTAACAGGCCTGGCAGTTCTAATTGATGATGCTGCTCTTGGAGAGCTTTGCTTAGCAACATTAACTAGTACTTGTCCAGACTTTGTTAGGACTGCAGTTGGAACAAAATTTCTTTTAGGATGTGGGTGAGTCAATTTATTTTGGTGGTTCACCCTCTGAGCATTGTTCCATACTGGTCTAATTTCCCTTTGACCAGTAACCCTTCTCTTATTATTCAACACTGATTTTTCTACCATTTTATTGTCATGAAATCACAGTCTTTGATTAAATGGATGAAACTCCCACAAACAAAACAAGCTTTCTTTATAAACTCAAAACCATTCCCTAGTTTTTGAGTCATCATTCCATTCTAATTTCTTTTATCAACCCTATAACTCCGACTTTTCCTAAGGTTTTCAGCTTGCCTATATGTGTGTTGTTCAATAACAAATTTCCTAGTATTTTCATCTGATTTAACAAAATTGATTTTAGCATAACTAGGTTTGTTCTGTTCAATTGAAGGTCTAAACACACAATCATCGTCACTATAAGACTCCCACTCTTCAATGATAGGAGCACTAGACCTAACAGTTTTAGGTTTTTCCATACTCTCCTTACTAGTCTTAGATGCACTTGTTTCAGTTGCAGACACACTAGTAACAGTTTTACTCATTGCTGATTTAAAGACAGAATCATCTAATCCAGCAAAAGACATGTCAGGTATTGGGGGCATGAAGTTCCCAGTATAGGGAGGAGGAACTGCATGGTACCCTTCACCTGCTTTATACCTATTATTTACTTGATTATTATCCTCTTCACTCTCATTCACACTACTATCAGATGCACTTTCAAACACTTTACTTTTATGACTATCATGCAGTTCATTCTCATTCATTTGACTGTCAAAACCAACACCAATCTTGTTATTAACACTTATTTGAATGTTATCAGTTTAGTTAGCTTCTTAGATAATGTTTCAAACTTTTCTAATTTGAGTTTTATATCATCTTTTTCTTTTAAAGCCTCTTCTAACTGATTTTTAAGCTATGTGATAAAATTATCTCTTACCTTAACATCATATTTAAAAAATGCAATGTCTTCTTCATAAACAACTTCATTTTTTTTATGAACAACTATCCTGGCTTTTAGAGTGGATAGGAGTTAGAGATAGTAGTGCAACAATCGATTCAACTTTTGGGTGGGTGGTTATTGTCTCATGAGAATATTATATAGTCACTATGTATTTACTCAGAGGAATTGGTGTCTGTGATATGAGGACGACATGTGAATGTATGAAAGAATCTGATTGGTAACACTTAATTCACAAAAAATTATTGGTGGTAAAATATGTGGGTTGTTTTATTGGTGGTGCTCTTAAGAATATTTCAAACGTTTCTATTTAGTTTTATATCATCTTTTTCTTTTAATGCCTCTTTCTAACTGATTTTATCGATAATTAAATTATCTATTTACCTTAACATCATATTTAAAAAATGCAATGTCTTCTTCATAAACAACTTCATTTTTTTTATGAACAACTATCCTGGCTTTTAACGATTCTAATCCCATTTGATAATCTATTATTTCTAAATTTGCTTTATTAAGAACTTCACGCTGTTGATCATACTGTTTTTGAAGAGATTAATAAGATTGCAAACATTCTTTAAAGCAAGTATGTACCTCACTATCTGAGATTGATGAACTGGATGAACCTAAAGATGAATGGACCATTAGAGCAAAGACTGTGGGTCCTTCTTCAGCTTGATAACTCTAATCATAACCCATCCCATCAGTAACAATCAAGGCATTAGTAGGAGTCTCCACTGGTACAATCCTTCTTGTATTATCTCCATTTCTATTCCCCTGATTCCTTGGTGTCATGCATTCTCTAGCAAAGTGACCTCTCTTGTGGCAGTTGTAACATTCAACCTTTGTCTTATCAAAGCCAACAGTTTCTTTGCCATTGAAATTTAGATTCCTTCCTGTCTTCTTTATGAATCTCTTCACCCTCATGGTAAGCATGGCTACCTGCCATTTAAGATTCATCTCTTCAAGATCATCAATATCAATCTGCTTCAGATCTTCATTGTCCAGTTGTGTACTATTAGATTGATTAGCAAAGAAGGAAAACATGACATCATCAGCATAAGTTAAGGAAGAAGCTTGTCCCTGTGAACTAGCAGCAAAAACATCATGAACAATATTAACTCCTTCATTAGTACTGCTAGTATTTTTTAAAGATACAAAAGCCATATTTTGAGAATTTGAGCTTGAGCTTGATTGGACTTTAATCTCAGCTTCATACACCTTCAAATTGTTGTATAAATCATCCATGCTTAATGTGTCTAGATCAGATTTGTTTCTCATGATTAAAGCAATATTGTTCCAAGCTGATGGTAAACTTCTCAACAACTTTAGATTTGCATCTTCCTGAGAGATAACTTTACCATGAATTTCCAATTGGCTAATGAGTTTCTGAAACCTATCATAGGTTTTATCCAATCCTTCAGATCTTGATGCAGCAAAATTCTCATATTGCTGCTTCAGAATGGTCTTTTGCATTTTCTTTGATTATTTGTTGCCTCCAAACCTGGTATTAATTGCTTCCCATAAGGTCTTTACATCCTTGATTCCATGAAACTTCAATAGGTGGTCATCAAGAATTGCCAACAACAAAGTGCTTTTTGCTTTCAATTCATTTTTCCTTGCTAGTTTTTGTTCAGCAGTCTTAGGAGGAATAGGACATTCAGCACCAACACTACCTGATGCAACTGATACCCCATTCATAATAACCTCCCAAAGAACATAATCAATGTGAGTAAGATATTGCTCCATTCTCATGTTCCATAGATCATAGTCTCCTGTTTTGAGCATAGGAAGTTTTAGTGCAGACACTGTTTAGGGAGATTTAGACTGTGATTCCATCTTCTCTTAAACTATGAGATCTTATGTAGATATAATGTTCTTCTTATTTAGAGTTTCTCAACAAGCTCTAATACCACTTGTTGATCCCTTCTTGACAGATCTTACTTAGCTTGTTAAAGCTTAGTTGTATTTGATAGATCCAAGATAACTATAGTAGAAACTAATATTGAGAATATCA
Source organism: Tanacetum coccineum (assembly GCA_026074375.1). Classification (NCBI taxonomy): domain Eukaryota; kingdom Viridiplantae; phylum Streptophyta; class Magnoliopsida; order Asterales; family Asteraceae; genus Tanacetum; species Tanacetum coccineum. The sequence goes on along the minus strand of BQNB010008368.1, from coordinate 50,773 downwards.
CAAACTATGCGGAAACTAGTTTGTAATACTAAGAAAAACAATGAAATAGTAAAACAAGATCTTTACTAAACTTTTAATATATTGAATACTATTTTGAGTTACAAAATATATATGAATACTAACTATGATTGCTATGCAAACTATGAAAAACTAATATGAAAAACTAATATCTAGATCTATGCCTTAGGGTTCCTTTTATACACCAAGGAAACCCTAATGGGCTTACAAAACGCGTCAAGTGATCAATGCATATCTATTCCTAATATATTTCATGCATATCACTTTAGCAGTACTAACTATATAACTAACAGTACTAATAAACTAACAGTACTAACATTTTGTACTAGCAGTACTAACTAAGCTTGGCAGTACTAACTCTTTCCTTGGCAGTACTAAGTGAGATAAGTTTAATTCCCAACACTTTACATTAAAACCATCTGATAAAACATTATCAGAGAAGCAAGTGCCATCCTACAAAATTAGACGATTTCAGTTTCCTAGGGACTAATTCGCAACTAAAAATTCTTTTTTATAAAATTATTATTTAACCTCTAAACTATTGAGGGGAAAGTAAAGAAGTGCTGAACAAATTTTGCATACCATTGGCAATGGGGGATAGAGCCTAATAGTTTCTGTTATAGCCACATAAAGATATTACATAGGAATAAGACAAATACTGCAAGTATTGGTTTGTTTACAGTATCAGATGGTACACTGAATGAAGTTACTCTAGATTCTGCTGCTATAATGGAGGGTGTAACACCATCTATGGTTGACATGGATGTGGAGAAGGAAAAGCTATGCTCTTTGGAGGATACTACCATTTTGGGATCTTTTCCACCATTACCTACGCAGGTTACTATACTTCGGCTGGTAATGCCCCTGGTAAGTCTTTATATGCTAATGTTACTGGTAAACTAAGTGGGAAAAATTTGAATATTCGTACTTTATTTACACCGAGGGGTAATGAGATTTATGTGGTTGCCTCGGTGGAGTCTATTCGAGCTATAAGTAATCGGTTTGCTAATACATCATATGGTTTTTTCTTGGGGAAGCGGGTGGCATACCCTGTTGTTGCTAACTATGTTAGGAACACTTAGGGTAAATATGGGCTTGTTCATTTTATGTTCAGCTCATCTACATGATTACTCTCCTTTCAATTTAGCTCCATGGAGGGATTAGATGCTATGCTTGAGAATGGTCTATGGTTTATCCGAAATAACCCACTTATCCTGAAAAAATGGCATCTGGATGAGAACCTATTGAAAGAAGATGTTAGTACTGTTCTAGTTTGGGTTAAACTCCTTGGTGTACCTGTTACGGCCTTCAGCGACGATGGCTTGAGTGTCATTGCTACTAAACTGGGTACTCCTCTAATGCTTGACTCTTATACATCTGATATGTGCATGCAATCTTAGGGTAGGTCAAGCTTTGCTAGAGTTATGATTGAGCTTCGAGCTGATGTGGAGTTGAAAGATAACATTATTGTGGCTATGCCTAGAATTAAGGGGGGGGGATTATATATGTAATGTCTGTGTTAAGTATGAGTGGAAACCTCCTAGGTGTGCGTCTTGTAAGGTTTTTGGACATATTCATGAGGAATGTACGAAGAATACAGGGTTGGTGAGAAGAAGACTTTGAAGAAGCCTAGTCAAACATCTCGAGGTGTTCCGATTGGTCCGAAAATAGGCTTTAAACCTCAGAAAGAATATAGACCTGTTTCTAAAAAGCCTACTGCTAGCTCTAGCGGTAATAAGAATTAAGAAGAAAGGTGTTGAACATACTATTGAGGTTAGTAATTCAAATCCATTTGAAGTTCTTAATTTGGTCGATAATGATGTGGAGTTAGGTACAAATGCTAATGTGGTTAATAACGGGGCTACTTCAAGTGGATCCTCTTTTATGAATGTCGATAATAGTAGTACTGCTACTACTCTTGTTATTGAAAAAATCAGGAAGTTTGAAGAATTACTTACTAGTAGGCAAGCTATTCTTGTGGATGAAGCTGGTAATCCTTTGAAGAAGGTAGAGTTTCCGGGTGATTATGATAGTGAAGATGAGGTTGCATCAGTTGACAATGATATGGCTTGTTCTTTGGCTTCAGAAAAGGGTAGGCTTTGGCACTTAAAGTTTGCTGGAATAATGGAGGAATTTGTATGGCAATGGTAACTATGATGAAGATCCATATGATGATGATATGTACGGAGGTCATGATCTTTCTTAAGAGATTCAAGCTATATGCGATAATCTGGATATCCGAGTTTGAGGTCGCGTAAGGAAATAAATTTATGTTTTCTTTTGTCTAGTCATTTTATGTTCCTTCCTTGTTGGAATTAGCGTTGCCCATGTAACGGGCGGAGATGTGGGACTCACCCACATCCCTTGTACTTAAATGTATTTTGGCGTAATAAAATTTACCGGGGAAACCCTTTACCTAAAAAAAGATATTGCATCTTATCGAGCACACCGTCACTCACACAACCAGCAAAGTCCGTAACATTTATGATGTTTTCTTTAATGTTCGTTGCTTCTTTTATCTCTTTTGCAACCTTATCTTGAATTTATGGATGTTTGCAAAGCATGTAAATGAACCAACACATAGTAATAACGATATTATCTTTACCAGCAAGAATGAAATTTAGTATTATATCTCGTAAGTACTTTGGGTCTCCTTGATTGATCTGCACAAACCTTGATATGATGTCTTGTTTCTTTAACTGCATGTTCCATAAATTAAGTGCTAATTATTTAACAAAAACGCATTGTATACACACAAAAGAGAGTCCATCAATAAGATGAACAATTAAGTTTTAGAGTCAGATCATATGCATCACCAGCTCAAAGAAACTAGCTAATTCTAGTAATACCTTATCGGGTATATAATCCTTATATCAAACTTTTTTACATGAAAGGAAATATAAGCTTACCGAAGATTCATCCTTTGAGTTTTGCATTTATTAAATCTTGGTCTGAATCACCTTATAAACAAATTCATCAATCACCTTTATATTTTTCTTCAACTCTGCTTCCGATCCAATATTAAAAAACTTCTTAATGTTCCATGATACGTCTATAAATCTTCGATATGTCAACGTATTTGCATCATTGAATGCTCAAGTGAACCTAACACCTTCTTCACTTAGACCACTCATGTTGTCAAGATCAATTCCAAAACAAACTTTAAAATTTAGTTTGCCGTTGCTTTCATAAACAGCTCCTATATATATGCATATCATTAGTGGGATGTCTAGCGTGATCTACTAAAAACAGTGATCTACGGTTTCTTACGGGATAATCAAATTTTAGTGAAAGAAAAAGAATAAACATGCATTTATATCGATAATTTGGTTGGTATTCGCTGCTTCTGACAATATGTTGGCAAGTTTGATTGTGTTATCTCTGACTAGTGAACTGCAAAAATCCCTTAACACTTTGGTATAGAACTCGTGGCTAGATACCTTCCTCTGTTTTCGCTATTGGTCCCCATCTACTGTGAATATACCATCACCAAAAAGATCCTTTAGGACGTTACGGGTGTAGCTTCCCTACAATATTTTCAATAACAAGATTTTGTGATAGGATTCAACAAGAAATAAGAGTTGAATGCGAAAAGTTAGAATGGCATGTGTTAAAGTTGACAATTCATAAGAATATACATTCGATTGGAGTTCAATGGAATTGATCACCACGCATTACGTCCACCAATTACGTAAAAGCTTAATATCAGCTGATGTGTGCTTAAACACACATCATTTTTATACCAGGAAACACTCTAAAATAGAATAATAACCATAAAATATAAGAAATTATATTGCAAATATGTTTGGTTTGTGTTATTATGTCTTGCAAGTACAAAGGATTAAAAACAAAGCAAAAACGGTGATTTTCGGGTGAGTTTCGATGACTTTTTCACGTTTATAGAGATTCAAACAAAATCATAAAAATTCCCTAAGCACTCCGTTAATGATTATGGCTAAATCCTAATTTTATGTAATGTAAACATCTAAAGCGAATGTACAAGCAACTAAGACACATATACAAGTATCATAGCATCTCATGTGAATACATTTTCCCTCTAAAATAAAGTACAAGTCTTTAAAAGCATAATGTACAAGCCTTTTAAGCACGAATCTAAATAAGTCATTTTATCTCCATTTTTCTTAAAGATTTCGTTCAAACTAATCAACTTAAGTTACAAGCAAGCAATGCTCAACTTTTAAACAACATTTCCCTCCATTTCAATCACTTGTACACGTTTTTAAGCTCAAAACCCTAATCTAAACCATAAACCAAACCCGTGACCCATTTCTTCCTTTTTACCCATTTTAAAACTTAAACCACTAATTAACCTAAGTTATAAACACTAATGTACAACATTTACATTTCATATTCCCTCCCTTATTACTCCAATGCACATGAAATCAAAACCAAAACCCTAACTCGTGCCTAAACCAAACCCGCCAACCCTTTTCTTTAATTTTTACCAATTTTGAAAACCAACCAAGCATCCACACACCTCCATGACTAAGCTACTTCAGTTATAAGTTGCTTACAAGCACCACAACTCATTCCTTGCTAACCAAGATTGGCCACCTCCTCCTTGTTTGCTTGTTTCTACTCGTGATACATCACCCTCCCAAAAACCTTGCCAACACTCCCTAGCTACACTCATAGCTCACCATACTCATCTCCTAGATCTCCCTAATCAGCACCCTACTTATCTTACACCTTGCATTGCTAAACTTGGCCTCCAAGATCCATTCGCACTATAAAAAGGGACAAACCCCCATTCATTTCAACTCACACCTTCACATTCACTTCTAAATCATCAATGGAGTCTCAAGTCTGATCAAGGAAGTCCTAAGAAGTCCCAAGAGCATAATAGAAGCGAAGAAACGAAGTCTTGAAGCCCCAAGAAGGTTATCTCAGGCGTACGAATACAAAAGAGCCCATTCGACCCATTTTTGAACCCACAAGCTCAAAATCAGGTTCTATAAGCTCATGTTCAGTTTTAATACTCTTATAATATTCATATGATCGTGTTTAATCCATTGTTAAAAGCTTTGAACTCAAAACCCACGCGTTTTTCCTTTTTGATCCAAACCGAACCCATGAAACCCAAATTTCACGTTTTCTTTAATTTTATAAGCTAAAACCCTAAACTGTTGTTATAAGTTATTTTAATAAGCTTATTTAACATTCCTATAAGCATTTTATCAAGTCTTAAAAGCCCTAACCCGTTAAATTAATTTTTCGAACCAAATGAACCCGTTTTGGCATTTTGAACTCGAAAACCATTATTATAAGCCACAAGCTTGTAAAAGCTATTTTTCCTAACTTATATTAGCTTATTCTAATAAGCTATAACATGCAAATTTACTTTCTATATTGAAAAATACATTATTATGAATTTTGGACTAGTTTTGTAAATTATTTCCCATGCAAGGGTATATATTGTAACTTTTGAAAATTTTTAACTACAAGGGCTGAAAATGTAATTTTATGAAAGTTATAACTTCAAGGGTTGTTTTTGCTGAATCTCAAAGTTGAGGAATTATTTTATATATACTTAGTATATTAAAAGGACTAGTTTTGTAATTAATTATAATTCAAGGGTTGTTTTTGCCAAATCTCAAAGTTGAGGAATTATTTTATATATACTTAATATATTAAAAGGACTAGTTTTGTAATTAATTATAATTCAAGGGTATTTCTGCCAAATTGACATTCTTTAAAATATAATATTTTTATATAATAAATTATAAAAATATATAAAAATATTATAAAACTTGATTTTATTAAAAACCCGGTACATTTATCGTTATTTATCATCGATCGACGTTTATAAAATCAATTACGTTAAATAATTAACGTAATTTATCATCAACTAGCTTTTGAAGAAACTTAAAATCTTATCGTATCACGTTACTAGGGAATTTCATATGAAGGATTTCATTGAGTTTTCGTCTTAACGAGTTTGCTGGGTTTACGATTTAAAGTGCCCTGTCTCCTCAAACGATACTATATGACCTTTGAATTATGATAGCCCGAACAGTGATGCAATACTCCATAAATTAATAAATCAAAGATATACGTTAAGCTTTATGAAGTTTTGAAACATAAATAATCAAACTAAGACTTGACGTATTACCCAGGTTGTGTGACGAAGCCGTTACTTTCATTTCATATACTTTTGCCATCAATCAGATTTTCCCTGTTAAGGTGAGTTCATAGCCTCGCATTTCAATTTTTTAAATGTTTTATAAATCCGCAAAAGGGATACATGCTATAAACATGAATGCAAGTATTTTTCTGTATGTTATCCTGATACATTATTGCCTAAGTCACTACTTTTGCCATTAAGACCCCATTATCATGAACCGTTAATTACTCTTCGGAGTGAGCGCGGATGTTGTGAATAGATCTATTTGGGATTGGACTTCCCTGTTGGTGTACCTATATTGTCGGTAACCAATAGCACTTCATTTGAATAACTATGCGGGTGTTTTGGCAAAGGCACCCGTTGGGGCAATTACTTATGATTATTGATTATCTCAAGGCTTCAGTGTCATGAGCTTAAAGCAATAATATTGTTTTACAAACTATGGGTGTATAACAATGTAACTCACTACTGAACTCACATTCAAACTATTTAATTCAAACTTATGAATTTCACTCAACCTTTGTGTTGACTTTTTAGCATGTTTATCTCAGGTAGCTAAGCATCATATGGCACGGAGTGGCGTGGACTTGAAGATGGCAAAACTGTTATCATTCAAACTTTACTTTTCAAGATTTTGGGACCTCACTTTTGTAAAAACTCTGATAAATAAATGAATGATAATAAATTTTCAAAAACGTCTCTTTATGATTCGTTTTCTATGATTATAACTGTTGTACTTTGAAGTAATACCCCAAATTAGCTTCCGCTGCTATATGTAAAAATAAGGGTGTTATACACGTAGTGCCGTAGCATGTGAGGGGGCCCTCCTGCTGACGTGGCTGCTACGTCAGCTGGCGGCTGGCTAATAAGGTGCCGCCACATGTCGGCAGTGCCGCCATTTCTGACATTCTAATCATTGTAGGTATGAGGTTCCGTGGTGGCTATCATTAGCGGCTTACCAATCCGGTGGTGACACGTGGCATGGCGGCTGGTGGCTAATGACGAGGTATAAGGTTTCAGAAGACTCAATGATGGGCAATTATGTCTAATGATTGGCTGGCAGTGGGAGATCCAATGCAATGATTGTTTAACTTTGGATCCAAGAAATGATTGGTGGCTGTGAGTGCATTATATGTGCTGGCATTGGGATGAAATGACTATAATACCCCTGGGCTTAAAGGCTATTAATACTCACCACAAACCAGACGCATAGACAACTCTTTTTTCTTTGTTTTCTTTTTCATTTCACATAGTAGGAGTAGGAGTAGTATAGGATAGATATAGCTTATTAGTTTTTTGTATTTAGGCTTATTGTAAAAGCTTTTTATAGCTTATTGGATTTGGCTTATTTGTATTTTTGGGCTTATTATTTAATGAAGATGCTTTTTAAAGGTTGGTGTTTCTCTAGCTTATTTTCTTTCTTATCCTCTTTTCTTTTCTTATTATCTTTTTAGCTTATTTTCAAATAAGCTCTTGTTAGTTTATTTATTTTTGGATCTTAAGCTTATATTCAGATAAGCTCCTTATAGCTTATGTCATCTAAGCTTATTTTATATTCTTGTTTGTGTAAGCTTTTCGAATAAGCTTATTTAGCTTATTTCGATTTGCTTCTTTTTCCTTTAGCTTATTTAATCTAGCTTGTTGGTTTATTAGATCGAATCCTTAATCATACCCGATTTCCGTTTACTTTTCGGAGTAGAACACCTAGGTTTCGGGTGGATTTAGATCTAAAGTTTTTATCTTTAAATAGCTTATTTACTAAATCTTATAGCTTTTTATAAATTAGTTTTATTTACTTCCAAATCTAGCTTATTTCGCCTTAATAGCTTATTGTTATATTGTGCACTTTAACTTTGTTTGTTTTAATGTTGATGAAATCGATCCAACACTTAGGCGAGGAGCTTATGGGTCTTATAAGCTTATTTTATTACTAAAGTTTTAAGCTTTTTAATATCTTACTTAGCTAATTAGTGAATAAATCTCAAAACTTTACTAGCTAATTAGTTATTTAGAATCTAATAAAGTTATAAACTTTAGTGTTCAATCAAGCTTAAAAGATCGGGTGGTTTAAAGTCGTCTCCATTTTCTTCAAGCGGGTTCTACTTTCTTTTCTTTTTCACTCATTACTAGTAGTAGTTTATTAGCTAGCTTAAAAATGTTTATGCTTATTAATTTGATTATTGCTAGTTTATTTGGTATGATTAGTGAGTAGTTTTATTTATGCTTGTTAAGTGAGTTGTATTAAGTAAATTGAGTGTGGAAAATAAAAAGGTATTGTTGATTAATAATTTTAGGATTATTTAGATTTCTTATTTGAATATTTTGAAGGGCAAAATCCGGAAAAATATCTATACATTTTATTAAAAAGGAGTTGTAGCTGACGTCATATTTTTATTATTTTGCATACGTGTCCTTCTATTAGGTATTAATTAGAAATTTGCTTATGTAATAAATAAGTAATTTATTTTGTTTAATATACAAAAACAGTTTTTTTACTTTTTGGCACTTTACCTGCACAAAATCTGACTTGCACAGCCTTCTTGAAAAATAGGATTGGGCTCTTCAAACAAGAATTTGAAATTCAAACCTTTCACTTTACATACTCGAAAACAATTTCATATTCATGTTTCTCACAGGTAAATTTAGTTATTTTCTTTTTCAATTTCATAATCTGGAAAAGCTACCAAATCGTAAATTGCTTCATTTTTTCTAACTTCTTTTCAGTTTTATGTTTTATGTTTTCATGATTTTATTTTTCTTCTTGATGAAGAATCACTCGGTTTACATCATCTCAAATTTAACTTAATATTTTTCAACAGATCAGATGAAGAACCTCTTGACTTTGGATTGTTTTTTACCCCAAACTCAATTGTTCCTTCTTCATTTAAGTGATTTGACTTTGGAGAAGGTATCGTCAGTTCTCCTTTAGTTTTTCTTTAACCCACTAAGTGTTTGATTAAATATGTATACACATTAATCCGTTTTGTAGTTGTTGATATGATTATGAAAATATAATCTCATTAGTTTTTTCGGAGGAGTTCCAACTCATGTATGGTTTTTTGTCTTTTACGTTTACAATGTAGTGTTGTATCTAAAAGTCCTTGGTCTTCCAGCCCCCTTTTTAGATAGGACATGAGTTTAGTAGTAACTTTTATAAAATTAAAAGATACCTCCCTCTTCTTGGATGGAGATTGGTATGTCTTATGGTCCAATTAATAATATTTTTAATAGCTACAATTGATTATGTCATACAGTTTCTAACTTTTTATTTTCAATAGGTTTATTATTATAATTTTTTTCATTAATGATTTGATTTGTTTTCATATTTACATGTTTATATGCGGATGCGTGGTCATGTTGATGGTGGCTATCACAGATCCGTCTATTGGAATATATTTCCTTTTCATGATTGCCTTGGCGAGCCTTTAAAGGTTTTATTTTTATTTTAATATTTGTGTTTGTAGCTATCTGTCACAGTTGGGATCATGCTTGCTTTTCTGGAAAAATGTATTAATTGTAGAATTAGCAAGTTTGAGTTTTGTCTACCATAATCTTTTTGCCATATTAGAAGTTGATTTGGCATGATGATCTGGATATTTTCTTTTGGAGGGTATTTACCAGCCACCATTAGAGTAGCTAGGAATTGAAGATTAGTAGGGTGTCATTTTTTGTGTAATCTTTTAGGGAGTGATATTGTATGAGGTAAAATTCAGTAAATATATGAAAAAGGGCCTTTACACATGCATTTACCAAATCTCTGACCCGTTTGACCCATCCTCCTTCCAACACATGTTACACCATCACCCGTTAGACCTGTTGTTGTAGTTTTTGCCAACCCAAAGCAATCCAAAAACTCTAAAACTTTACCCACACAAACCACTAATTGAGAGTATGGGTTGTGATTTCCAGGACTAATAAAGGCATATCTTAAGTTTCTTAATACGTCTTTGATCTAATTTTAACTTTAAGTCAATGGCATTTCGTAAAACTTGTGTAAACTGTTGTTAAGTTCAATACTTAAAAGTAATTTTTTGCTATGGAATTTATGTAAGACGGTCTTCTTTTGTTTAAGTTTTATATTGTGTAATTTTTACCTGTCGCTTTCCTTTTTTGTGACAGTTTTACATTAAAGTGAGGGTTCCTAAAATATTTTGGTTTCCGAGAGTCCTGCATTGAGGGTCTGGGTCTGGTATTTTGTATTATCGGTTTGAATTTAACTACATTGTTGTGATTTTGTAGGTATAGTTTAGGAGACGAAAGGCACACTTCCCTTCCGCCATGTAAGTGTGGTCCTGTTTCTTGCCTACTTGAATTAAATGTAAAAATTACCATATAGAGAATGATATTACCTACTGCAACAATATGAATGCAGTTATCACTCTTCAATGATTAACTTTTTTGAGCTTCATGTTGTACAATCAACTATTAATAGTTTTACTGTCGACCCATATGTGTTCATATTTTTTTACGTATTTGATTCATGGTCCTTTTTTTTAGAATTACATCATGACATAAAAGACAAGATCCGAAATTAGCTTAATGTTTACAGTTAATGAAAATCATGTATTGTTATCATAGTCATACTTTTATAATTACTACTTGACTACACTACATTTTGGATCAGTTTAATTTTCTAATGATGTAAAAGTTAGTCATTTTAAAGTTATGGACATTTTGAAAAAGAGGGAGGGGGTAACCGTTGATGCATACACACTCATGAACTTATCTTGGTGTCTGCAGAAATTGATTTTAGATGTGATTATTACAATTATTTCACGACTTTGTTTACATATGTTGCTAAATTCAGGATCTTAGTTCATGCTCATAATGTTTTGGAATGGTTGAAACGACTTTGTTCACTTTGTTCCTTTTGTAGGTTCTATGACATAATGTTTCTTGGTTTGAAGCAGCAAATTAGAACTTTTGTAGATAGAGATTTAGAAATTTTGTTAGATTTATTTATAGAGGTTTCATGTATGTATCTAATCAAACTACTACTTGTATGTGATCATGTATGATGTAACCTGAATTTTGTTGGTAGCGATATATCATCAATTATAATTCAAACAGGATACTCTTAAAATTATGCAATAGTGATATTTACATTCTTATGTTTTGCATATGCATAATATTCTTTCTTTAACTTTAATTATTCATTTTTACTACCCGTGTTGAACACGGGTTATGAGCTAGTTCAAACATAAAATCTAGTAATTAATCCTAATATAAAATATCGTTTTCAAAATAAACCAACATTGTGAGAAGATAATATTTTTACGGGTGCTAATTCGTCAATTAAAATCAGGGTTCTAAAAAGCCTGCTATAGCGGCGCCATAGCGCGAGGCGTGGCCTCCATGTTACAAAATAGGCCAAGGCGTTGTCTCTAGGCGTAGCATGCAATAAAGCACGATAAGGCGTGATAAAGTGCGCTATAACGCGCTTTTTTTGAAGCTTTTCAAAGATTTCATGGACTTGAGCTTATTTACAAGTATTTATGATTTGGGTTGTATGGGATTCGGGCTTAGTAACTCCATTACTTAATTTTAAGCCTAGTAGCTAACTAATATTGACCACTCTATAAATATTTTTTGCCGCCTTAAGTCACGCCTTAAAAACGCTATGACGCAACGCCTCACGCTAAAGCTTGAGGCTTGGCTATGTCGCCACGCTTCACGCTATTTATAACCTTGATTAAAACCATTTTTCACACTTAATGACCTTTTTACCTCACTTGACAAGCATATTCGTTTATTATATCTTTTAGATCTCTTAGCTTAATTTTGTTAGTTTAATTAATTAGTGTAATATTTAGTGCTCTTAAAAATAGTATCTTTAATACTAAAATTAATTTAAAATCAAAAATCAACCAAAAGATAATCAAGAATCAAACGAAAAACAATAACGTGAATCTCAAATTCAATTCTCGCCGTGGATACGACATCCGGAAGATTGATTGTTACTTTTCCTAAAGTAATTTTTACATCTAAACGGGAAATATTATTATTACTTCGACACGTTCTCACGAACGGATATCAAGTTTTTGGCGCCGTTGCCGGGGAGAGTTGTACGATTTTCGCGTTGTTGTTTCGAGTTAGTGCCTTGAAGATCCTTTCTTTTGAAAGTTCATTTTCGTGTTTATTTTGAAAAATCCAAAAATATTTTACATTTTTATTTTTATATGTATAATCCAAAAAATATTTTCTTTTTATTATTTTCTATTTCTTATTATTATATAAAAAGTTTCAAAAATATTCTTCTTTATCCTCTTATCTTATTTAATTCTAATCTTCTCTACCCTCTTATTCCGTTTAATTCTTTATCGTTATGGAAGCTCTACAAGCGACTTTCGCGAAGTTTGCCCGTAATGTGGAACGATATTTTGCTCAACATAGTTGCTCGTGGTGTGGAGGTACGTTTAATGGTGGAAATTGTTCGGGCTGTAGCAGTGTAGAATTCAGAAATGAGTTCGTCTATGACCCAAATCCTTGTTCTTATAATGAAACACCTAAGCACCAATACGAGACATACGCGTGTGAGTTATGTGGAGATAGTCCTCACTATGGATTTGACTGCCAAACACGGACCCCGCTTGTTTATGAGCAAGACCTGTATAGCAGTCAAAACTTTAGTAATGATCAATCTCCATATTATTCTATGAGTTTTCCATAGCAGTTTTACTGTTGTGATTACTGTGGAGGACTTCATGTTAGTTCTAATTGCCAATCAAGGGACCTGGTTTTCTATGAATCCAATTCTTATAACAATTTTGACTCATCTGGTTTTGACCAACCTCCACAGTACCCTACCGTTCATCCGCCTCTTCATGAGATGAGTCTCTACGAGCTTAGTATTATGATGAATCTTGGTACTCCTACCCCTGAGCCTGTAGTTAATTCTTTCGTTTATGAGGAGAGCGATGACGATATTGAGGTGACTCCTACATACACACCACCTTTACCCTTCTTAACTACCATGGAACCTGCAGACACCCTCTTAATGGGGGATGAGGATTCTAGCACTACTCCCACAAGGGAAACTGACGAATTCATAAAGTCTAGTGTTAATGATCTTGTCCCAATCCCAAAGGAGTCTGAGGTGACATCGGGTAATAATTTAAAGTGTGATATGTCTGTTACTATACTGTTGCCCACCACTGATGTTAGGGAAGAAAATTTTGATATCAATTCACCTTTAGGAGAACATGTAGTCGACTTTTTGATGGAGAACGAGGATGTAGCTGACTTACCTAGACATTGGGTTAAACAACTTTTTAGTTATTTAGTCAAACATCCAAGTTCTACCAAAAGAATGTCTGATGAGCCTTTAGGTGATGATTTAAAACTTAGATCTTATGATGTGACTTTCTCAAACTCTCTCTTCGACTTTAATGATGATTTTACCTTATGTAATGATAATCCGCTTTTTGAAGAGGAGTTTGAGGACATTAGTAGCCTGGACCATCCTAAGTCAGCACCATTGAATAATGAACCTTTAGGTAACCATGACTCGATGTCTAGATCCTTAGAGACTAGTGACTTAAATTTGGAGGAGCTCACCGCTGAGATTGGCCTAGACGATTCAATTCTAACTGAAATTGATGATGGGTATTACGATTTAGAGGGATACATTCTCTTTTTGGAACATCTGCTTATCGAAGAGACATTCTCTTATCCCACTCCTGTAGTGTTACCTAAAATGTCCACCATACTTGTCACACCACTTCTCGATTCTGAGCACATTTTCTTAAGGAAAGTGGAAAGATTTGATCTGTTTTTCTCCCTGGCTCAGTCGGGTGAGAAGACGAGGGTGATGGAGACCCTTTCTTTTGGTTTTAACCATATGCCATCACCCCGTCCTGCTGCGTACTTACCTAAGGAGGTAATGTATCGCTATTACCATCCTCATCTCACATCGGTTGATGGACTTGACCCTGAAGCTAAAGACTCAAACAAAAACAAGCGCATCTCGGGAGGCAACCCGTGTTATTCTTAATATTAAATAAGTAGCTTGCTACATTAGGTTTATTTCGTAGTAGTTTAATCATGGTAATGAATAAGTGTGGGGGAGTGCTTTTCCCCGTGTTGTTTTTTGTGGTGCCCATTTTTGCTTGCAGGATTCCCTATGATCGTGAAGACCATCGTGCTTCTTTTCAATCTTCTAATCACTCGATCTCCGATCATTTTCATGCTTATATCTAGAGAAATCTTCTATCCTGATCATATATATATATATATATATTATTTCCCTTTTCACACTTAGAATTTTTAGCATTTGCCTTTTTCATTCTTAAGCGTGAGGGTGGCACCTGACATTTTTGAACATTGAGGCTAATGTTCAGTTCTAAGTGTGGGGGGATTTCTGTCGAAATGATCATACATGTGCCTGTTTGTGCCCCCTTGCAACCCCATTTTAACCAATATATTGTTTTATTATTAGTGTAAATTAATAATAATAATAATAATAATAATAATAAAATAAGTAGGTCCGTGGGCTAGAACTAGGGAGATTTGACTTGACCGAGTATTGCACTCTAGTTTTTCCCTTAGCTTTCGAGACTAAGCGTTTGCAAGACTTAAATTTTTTTACAAAGAACAAAAAATAATAGAGTTGAATATAAGTTAGATGCTAAGCGTGGAGTAGTTGGATCTCTTTAGAGCTCATAGAGGTTAATTGTGGCTTTTTGCTCCCATCAGCTAAATAATTGTAATAAAATAATTTTTAATAAATAAAGTGTCTTGGTTTTTATGATTTTTAGTTTTTAATCCCTTCTTAGATATTCCTTCTGATGAAAGTAAGGTACACATCGAGGTTTTATTAGTATTGTAGGGAAATAGGCTACCGATTCCTAACGGCTCGCTCCCGTTGTAGGTAGTTAAAGACCACAGGACTCAAAATTTGGCTATAATAATAATAATGTAATATACTGAAGCCGAAATAAGACTACTGTTTCCTGTCGGTTCGCTCTTGATGTCTCATTTGTTTAAAGGGTGGAAGTAATAATAATAATAATAATCCGAGACTGATAAAAGTTTGATGTTTCCTGACGGTTCACTCCCGTTGACTTAGCCTTCAAAAAGGTCGAGGAAATTCCCGAGGTCGAAATAAGACTATTGTTTCTTGTCGGTTCACTCCTGATGTCTCAGTTGTTTAAAGGATCGAGGGCTAATATTGTTGCGATAATAATAATAATAAAGCTAAATCTCGACTCCGGGGTTATCTAAATAAATCCTCCGTCTTTGGACTCGTAGTTGAGTTGTTTCGGATGAAATAAAAAGAATAACCCCTAAATCATGTGAAATTAGAACCTTAATGTGGACCTTATTCTCAGCATATCATTTCTTTAAAAAATGATTTCAAACTAATTATAGTTTAAACCGGTCTCCTTTATAATAATAAGGTCATAAGCTATTAAAATAAGTGATCTCATTTCTCATTATTTTTAAAATAAATTTCTTAGAGGAATTAGGAATAAGAGAGCGAAAAGTAGCTGCGTTTACACAATTAGCATATATGAGTAGTGTTAGCACCTAATTTTATATTTAGCTGTGATTTCGTTTCAAGCTTGGTTTCGGAATTGTGAAAATCAAGGATGACGAACTCCCGTTCTTAAAGCCTTTTATATAGTTTGAATAAATTTTAACTTAGTCTTTTATCTATTAATAAATGGTTAAAATGGGGTGTTTTCGAAACAAATGATTTTTATACCCTCTTGATGGACCTTTTCTGTTCTTTTTTTATGTGAAGGGTTATTAGTTAAGGGGGGGTTAAAAGATTTTCTTTCACTACGTGTGTAATAAACATTGTGTGTGGGACCAGCAATGGCTTAATATGGGAGAATTTGATGTGTGCTTAAACACACATCATTTTTATATTGGGAAACACTCTAAAATAGACTAATAACAATAAAATATGAGAAATTATATTGCAAATATGTTTAGTTTGTGTTATTATGTCTTGCAGGTACAAATGATTAAAAACAAAGCAAAAACGGTGATTTTCGATGACATTTTCACATTTATCGAGATTCAAACGAAATCGTACAAATTCCCCGAGCACTCCATTGGAAAGAGCATGAAATTACGAGTCCGACGGTACCTTTCTCACTTTCTGAACCGGTCCAAATAATATTTTATGGACCGGTCAAATCTCTTTTGACCCTTTTATTAATAATGAACCAGACCAAGCTAAATTGCCCTTAAATAGAACATATTGCATACATATTACAAGAAACTTGACCAACACAGCTGGTTAAGGAGTCCCCCCTTATGTTTCTTACCAAGAGGTCAGGGGTTCGATACGTGTCATGCCATGTTTTGATATTAAACCATTATGCCACGTCAGCGTGCCACGTGGCATGTGAGGGGCCCCTCTTGCTGACGTGGCTGCCACGTCAGCTGGCGACTGGCTAATAAGGCGCCACCATTTTTGACATTCTAATCATTATAGGTACAAGGTTCCGTGGCGGCTGTCATTAACGGCTGACCAATCTGGTGGTGACACGTGGCATGATGGCTGGCGGCTAATGACGAGGTACGGGGTTCTAGAAGACTCAATGATGGGCAATTATGTCCAATGATTGGCTGGCAGTGGGAGATCCAATACAATGATTGGTTAACTTTTGATCCAAGAAATGATTGGTGGTTGTGAGTGCATTATATGTGCTGGCATTGGGATGAAATGACTATAATACCCCTGGGCTCAAAGGCTATTAATACTCACCACAAACCAGACACATAGACAACTCTTTTTTCTTTGTTTTCTTTTTCATTTCACATAGTAGGAGTAGTATAGGATAGATATAGCTTATTAGTTTTTTGTAGTTAGGCTTATTATAAAAACTTTTTATAGCTTATTGGATTTGGCTTATTTGTATTTTTAGGCTTATTATTTAATGAATGTGATTTTTAAAGGTTGGTGTTTCTCTAGCTTATTTTCTTTCTTATCCTCTTTTCTTTTTCTTATTATCTTTTTAGCTTATTTTCAAATAAGTTCTTGTTAGTTTATTTATTTTGGATCTTAAGCTTATATTCGAATAAGCTCCTTATAGCTTATGTCATCTAAGGTTATTTCATATTCTTGTTTGTCTGAGCTTTTCGAATAAGCTTATTTAGCTTATTTCGATTTGCTTATTTTTCTTTTAGCTTATTGATATGTGAGAAATCACATATCCTTTCTATATTAAAAATGTCCCTAAAAAGATAAAATTGTGCATAAAAAATGCTTGTATATTGCTTGTTTTGTCTTTGTGATTGTGTAGGTACGGATAATGCAAATATCACAAGAAAACGGTCAAAAACCGAACAAACACAGACACGGGATCGAAAAGAGTACAAAAGAGCCAGGAGTATTCATCAATGGTCAAAAGTCAACTCTTGGTCAACTTTGGTCAACAAGTCAAACCTGGTCAAACATGGAAAGACAAAACCTAAAAACCCCAAATCAGCCCCTCAAATAAACCAAATTGCAAAAATGGTCCCTAAGCCCTAACGGTGTTAACTCTTTAATAAATAAAGAGTTAACACTCGTTATATCCTTTATAATAACCCAAAAACAAACCCGGCCCATAAACCAAGCCCAAGTCAACCCTCCCAACACCCCGGTCAAAATGGTCAAACAAAGATATAAAAAGGTTAAAAAAGGGCGCGAACCCTTTTTACTATTCATTCATCGTCTTCACGATTTACCTAGCCTCAAAACAAGGGGTAAATGCAAATTAAGTACGTAGCCAAGTAATTCAAGTGCTAAGGTCCAACATGGCAAAAGAATACGTCACCAAAGCTCCTTATTGGTCCAATTGTACAAAGGAGGTCATGCGGGTCTGACAAGAAACACATCAAGGACAAAGAATTTGCACTAAAGTAAGTGTAAAAAAGCACACAATGGCTCTGACACACGGAATGCCACGTTGGCAATCCGTGTGATCAAATCTAATCCTACGGGTACGATTGAGGATCCAATGATGAGGAGAGAATGAAAGGCCAAGATCAAGGGAGAGAGGAGCGTGATCCAAGACCTAGAATCTTTATTTACAGGCTATAAAAAGCCCCTTACATTCACACACAAGGGGAGCTAGTTTTTCATTGTTTTCAGCTTATTACATTTTAGCTTTTATCCTTTAAAAATGTTTTAAGCTTAATGTTTGCTTAATGTAATCTTCTTTTCAGTATTGTAATCAACTTTCCATTAATAGAATTCGAGTTTACTCTTACTTTTCTCAAGTTCTCTTTTATATAAAACTTTACTAAATAAGTTGTTATTGTTCTTAAGCCTCTAATAAGCTGATCATAAGCTCTTCTCAAGTCTCTAAGCTTGGAATTGAGCTAAATTTAATCATTAATCTATTTAAACCTTTAAAATTAGCTAAATACCTATGCTATATGGATCTAGAGATTTTGGATGATAAGCTTAACCTGGAAGAGCTTATGGGACTTAACTAGCTTATCCTTGTGATAAGCTAGAGCTTGTAGACAGCTCTTTGAGCAATTTGAGCCTTTGTTAAGCTAAGGCAATTGTAAGTTTTTTTTTCCTTTTCTGTCTTAAGTTTTCCTAGCTTATAAATTGCTTAAACAGCTTATTTGTTGCTTAATAGTGCTTATTATTGTGTTGTTATGTTAATTGAGTGCTTTTGATTATCTGTTTTTGAAATCCATAGAGTAGATCTTAGTTTTCTTCATTTTGTCTTAAAAATCTTAAAATCCAAAAAAATAATTAGCATAGTTAGTAGCTTATAGATTCTGGCTTATTTTCTTGTTGATTAATGCTAAATAAGATTGTTAAAAGTTGTTAGTCATCTGGTATTTGAGTTTTGAATGCTAAATCTCTTCTTCATAAGCTAGAATGAGTTTGAAGGTTTTTAAAGGAGTGTTTGGCATAGCAGTTTTAACCATAAGGTAAAACAGCTAGTGGCCATTTGGTCTTGTGATTTTGATTTAATTCTCATTTAAGTTTGTTTAAGCTAAATTTCATAAGTTAGAATAGGTTAATAAAGGATTTCATAAGGTTAGGTTAGTGCAAGTTATAATCTGTTAAGGATATTTGCAATAATTAGCTTAATTCAGTCCTAGATTGGGTAATTGCTTCCATTACCTTTAGTTTTATGTTTCTAGTATGTTAGAATCATTTTCTCAAGTCTGCATTAGATAGTTTTCAAGTTTGGTTCAAATTGGTGCAAACTGCACCAGGGTAAACATAAGTGAGAAGTAGCTTTTTAAAGTCAAATTTTCAGATAGTATAAGTAACATTTAAGTTTTTATTTTTGGTTTACTAATAGATCTAGGGTAGTAGTTCATCTGTTTCAAGTTAATTTTCATTAAAAAGTTTTTTAGATTATCTGATTTTGCTCTCAAAAATAGCATTTCTTCTTTTAATATTCAAAAAGGAAAAGTAAGGACACACTGACTAAGGAGTTTGTTTTCTAAAAGCATTTTTCTAAAAGCTCTCATTGTTCAAAATTTTTGTAAAAAGCTTTTCCTTGTAGCATTTAAGTCAGGCTTTCATAAAAAGTAAGTTTCGGTTCTTGAGGAGTTTATTTGATTGCTTAAAAATAAGTTCAAAATAGGGTGTAAGGGCTGTTTGGTTTTTAGAATTGCTTAAGAGCTTTTTGGCTAATTTCAGCTTATGGCTTGTCTTTTTGATCTTAATTCTATCCAATTTAGCTTAATAGGTTAGCCTTAAATTACTAGTAGCTTATTTGTCTTTGTAGTTAGCTTATTTAGTTTTGTAGCTTATAAAGTTTTCTAAAAAAACCAAAAATATAGTTAAGTAGTGTCTGTCATGTTTTCAGCTGTTTTACAGCTTATTTATGGTTTTTTAAGAATAATTTCTTTTAGTAAAAGTGCTTATTTTTAACTTGTCTACAACTTTGTTTTTTAAAGTTTTTCTAAAAAAAGGGAAGATGGAAATCGGGGGTGAGCAAGGCTCGAACCCCCGACCTCAACATCCTCACCCTTTATAAACGTCTCACAACACACACTCACTACCAACATGCTCTAGGGTCTTTTTCGTTATAGTTTCACAAAATTTAGTATTTGTATACGTTTTACCCTTTTAGTTTAATAAGCTGTTTTAGCTTATTATACAGCTTATTCAATAAGCTGTGTTTTCCAACTTATTTTTCCTAGATTCCTTATTGTTCAAGCTATTTTCTATAATTTTTTCAGAATTTTTATAATTAGTTTAGTATTTTTAAACATTTATTTTTATTAAAAACTTTAAAAATTCATAAAAAATAGAAAAATAATCAAAAAAATATATTTATTTTTTAGAAAAATTTCTTTTATCATATAGTTTCTAGGAAAATTAGTTTTGCTTCAGTAGGGTTTAATTTGCAAAATTTTAATTTTTAAAGAATGGGATTCGTTTCCGTTCTCGTTTTTCGTGTTTTTAAGCTCATTTCAATTCCGTTTTTGTTCTAGTTTTTTTTAAACTTACTTTTTAGTCAATTAGAGTCTGTTAAAAGAGAAAAATTCATTTTAGGTTTAATTTTGGAAATTTAGGGTTTTTAATCACCATTTAGGGTTCCCGTTTTACGTTTTTTTAGTTAAAGTTTAATTTCCCGTTATTAAAGTTAGTTTTAATTGTCCTTTAATTTGCTCACTTTTAGGATTTTAGAAAACAAATCATCTTCGAACCAATTTAAATCATTGTCCAAACAACAATCGTGGTCTCAATTTCATAAATCTTCGAGGAATACGACCCGGTAATCACTTACCAGTAAATATACGTATTATTATATATAATTGTGAGAATTTTCCTTTCTTCTTTTGTCCTCAAGGGTAGTTTGGTAATTTTTTTCTATACTTATATCATTATACGTGTATTATAAATATACAATCAAGTTTTTGGCGCCGTTGCCGGGGATTTGTGATTAAGATTTTTTCGTTTGAAGTTTGTCGATCGTGATTTGGAGAACCTTTCGTCTTCGAAAGTTACGCTTTAAAAAAAATTAAAATATAAAAAGTAAAAAAAAATATTTTTTTTCTTTTTAGTATAAGTAGAAGATTAAAAGCAAAAAGACAAAAATATTTGCCCTTCCGAATTTTTCTATTCTTCTCGTTAATTTGTGAATATTTAAAATTTAACAAAGTTGGTAAAAGAACACCAACAAATAATACCTTCAATTGAGGTATTATCCATCAATAAGTTCCCGAACCAAAGATAAATTTTTTTACCGTTTGTGTCACTTACGAAAAAGGCGCACCTCTTTTGTAAAATTTATTTTACTTAAGAGAGTTACCCTAAGTTTGTTGATTATTCAGTAAACAAAAATATTTCCTTTTCTCGTTTCATTTCTCATTTCTTTTGTTTGTTTAGTGCATGCGCACTAGAAATTCCTATTTTCCAAATAATTCAAACGTAACCATTCCGAGACATCGAAATAAAGGACGTGCTCCAAACATAGTCGAACCCGAGCTTCGTACTATTGTTGCACCAATGGCAGAACGTACCATGGAAGAGCTAGTCGAACCCGAGATTAAAACGAATTTGCTTCAATTGGTTCAAGCGAACCCATTTTACGGTCGTGAGAGTGAAAATCCTCATGCTCAATATCAATAGTTTTCAAAAGGCTTTACCTCGACTTTATATTAAGAATTGCCTAACGATGTGATTAAGCTTATGATGTTTCCATATTCGCTCGAGGGAGCTGCTAAAACTTGGTACGAGAAAGAACCACCAAATTCAATCTTGACTTGGGAGGATCTCGTTACTAAATTTGTGAATCAATTTTTCCCTCCTTCAAAAACCACTCACTTAAAGAATGAAATTTCTCGATTTACATAAAAAATTGAGGAAACTTTTAGTGAAGCGTGGGAACGATTTAAGGAGTTGCTTAGAGCTTGTCCCCATTACGGATTTACGGAGTTAACTCAAGTTGATACCTTTTATAACGGTTTAAACTAGAAATGACTAGACTCTTAAAATTCCGCGCGGGTGGAAATCTGTTGACTAAGACGACTAAGAGGCATTAACATAATATGAGAATAAATCAAAAGTTCGTTATTCCACGTAATAGATCAAAATGCTTCTAGTGATGAAAACTACTCCTAGTAAAACGGATGAAAGAATTGAATAAGCTTGCGGAAACTTTCGACCTTTATCAAAATTATCTCTAAGAAGTTGTCACTCCCTCTCTGGTTAAAGCGGTTGAGGAAACTTGTGTTACTTGTGGTGGTGCCCCATTCTTGGTAAAAATTGTCCGGCTACGATAACAACCGCTATTTCTTGTTGCAACCACGGAACCTTTCAATCAAGTGTAACCTCCAAACCGTGTTAGAAATTCAAAATGGCATCCACCACATTTTGCTTCGGTGCAAACAATGGTCAAAATAGGTTTAATCAGAATCCAAGTTTAAGGGAATAGATTTTTAATCGGCGGAAATAATTTTTCTTGAAATCAAGGGTTTTCAAGCTCAAATAATCAAGCTCCAAATATTTCAAAACCAAGGTCAAAACCAACCTTTTCAAGTGGCCTATAATCAAGTTCAACAAGAGATTTCAAATGATTTTTTCAAAGTTACAAAAGAATAATGATCGATGTTTAAGAAACAAGCAAAATCCAAATCAACTCTGAAATGATACCATAAGAAAGAAATTCAAAACACATAATATCTCACAAGCCGTCTGATGAATCAACAAACCACTTTTCAAAATAATTTGCAAAACCATGGATTTATGTGATTAATTTAAAACAAGCCTAAACTTCGGGTACTCTTCCGAGTAATACCATTCCAAACCCGAAGGGTGAGATGAAAACGATCACTACTCGAAGTGGTGTTGCTTACGAGGGACCCTCGATTCCTACTAATCCTTCTCCTAAAAAGGCAGTGGAACGAGAAACCGAGGAGACAACGGATAAAGAGCAATCTAATTTCCAAAGAAGTATCGCTCAAATCCCACCTCCGGTTATCCCCATTTCTATTCCGAAACCCGATGTTTTGAAGACTTTGCCTAAAACCACTCCCACTCCGGAATCCGATGTTCCAAAGAGTTTACCTAAGCAGAATATTCCATATACTTCACGACGTGATGATCAAAAGTCCCGTACAAAAGCTATTAAATCAAATAGAGAAGATCTTCCAAATCTTTCAAGATTTGCGCTTCGACATTAGTTTCGCGGATGCTTTTACTTTTTGATACCAAGATTTGCACCCACGATAAAGAGTTTGCTCATGAAATACAGAAAAGTTTCTTAAAGAGTTAGCTAAGATACTCGGATGAACAAGAATTGCCCTCGGCAATGCTCCTCAACAGAGTATCCCGAAAAACTAGAGATCGCGCATGTTTTCTTATTCCATGTAATTTCCCAGGAATGGATGTATGCCACGCCTTGGCCGATCTTGGCGCAAGCATAAATCTTATGCCTCTTTCTATTTGGAAAAAGCTTTCCCTTCCGAACTTACACCAACTCGGATGACTTAGAATTAGCGACGCGATCATTACTTATCCAAAAGGACTCGTCAAGACGGTTTTTTGTAAAAAGTTGTGAAATTTTACATTTTCCTAACAACTATTGTTGTTGTCGATTTTGAAGCCGATCCTCGGGTACCTCTCATACTTGGGAGATCCTTTTTGAGGACCGGTCGTGCTTTAATTGATGTTTATGGAGAAGAAATAACCCTTCGGGTTGATAACGAAGCCGTCACTTTTAATCTTGATCAAACCACGAGATACTCCTCTACAAATAACAAGTTGGTAAACCGAATTGACATCATTGATGCAGTTTGTGAGGAATATGCTCCGGAATTTCTAGGATTTTCTAATTCTTCGGGTGGCAATCCCACTTCGATGTCTGAACCGTTTAGATGAAATAAGGAAAGTACAAGAGCTTAAGGCTGACTGCTAAAAGTTTGAAAGAAAATGCTTAATATTGAAGAAAATACAAACTGAAAATAAAAATTAACTAACTACTCTTGAACCTCTGTCTTCTTGTTTCTTTTATAGGCTGTTGAGGTTCTTTGTTGTGTGTTTCTTGTGTTTGTTTGGTGAGAGCAAACCAAAAAATCATCTAAACCGTCCACTAAGCCTTGGGGATTTGTGGGATTGCCAAATGGGATTAGGGTTTTAGTGGAGGAGGGGGGAGAGGTTTGACCATGGTGGTGGTGATAGTCTTCAGGGTAAAAACGGGTTTGTAAACCCGTGAGTTTGGTTTTGGGGGGAAGACAAGGGCGGGAAAAGTGGTTTTGGGTTATAACAGGCGCAGGTTTATGGAGTTGGCAAGGTTGGTCCTCCAAAGTGACTTGAGTTCTTGCAACCATGGTCCTTGTGGTTAAATAACTTTGGGGACTTGACAAAACAAGTCCCCAAGAGTTATATGACAAATTGCATCACACGTCCTTGATGTTGTATGTTTATGGGACTTGGCAGTTTAAGTCCTTGTAGTATAACTTTGGCAAATAGGCAGTTTAGGCCCTTCTCTTCATTTTTCTTGATTTCTTTTAAATATAAGTTTAGGGATTTACAATTTTAGTCCCTAAGCTTATATTTCTTGACTTTTGGCTTCGGGGTTGACTTGGGTTGACTTTCTGTTGACTTTTTTCAGGCTTGGACTTTGACTTTGTCTTTTCCTTGCTTTTCCATTCCGAGTCCGGTTTTGTCGATTTGGCTTTGTCTTTCGTCTTTTTCTTAGATATCCGTTCCTGCACAACATAATTAGCAAAACAAGCGTATATTTGGCATTTTAAGTCCGTTTTTGGTTATTTTAGCTCATTTTTAAAGGTAAAAGGTATGTGTAATTAAGCACATACCAAAGTGTTTATGGATGATTTCTCAGTTTTTAGGGATAGTTTTGATTCGTGCCTCTCCAATTTAGAAAAGATGCTAAAACGATGCGAAGATACGAATTTAGTTCTTAATTGGGAGAAGTGCCACTTTATGTGTAGAGAAGGAATTGTGTTAGGGAATACAATTTCAAAATCAGGAATTGAGGTTGATCGTGCTAAAGTCGATGTTAATGCTAAGCTACCTCACCCGACTACCGTTAAAGGTGTTAGGAGTTTCTTAGGTCATGCAGGATTTTACTGACGATTTATCCAAGACTTTTCTAAGATTGCTAGACCAATGACTCACCTTCTTGAGAAGAAAACACTGTTTGTGTTTTCTAAGGATTGTATTGATGCTTTTCAGACTCTTAAAAAGAAGCTTACCGAAGCTCCAATCTTAGTTGCCCCGGATTGGAGCCTACCTTTCGAACTCATGTGTGATGCAAGTGATTTCGCGATTGGTGCGGTTTTAGGACAACGAAAGATGAAGCACTTTCAGCCTATACATTATGCTAGCAAGACAATGACCGAAGCTCAAATTCATTACACTACCATGGAAAAGGAAATGCTTGCCGTTGTGTATGCTTTTGAAAAGTTTCGGCCATATCTTGTCTTATCCAAAAGCATAGTGTATACGGATCACTCGGCTTTAAAGTACCTTATGAACAAACAAGACGCTAAGCCGAGGTTGCTCCGGTGGGTTCTTCTCCTACAAGAATTTGATATCACCATCCGTGATAAAAAAGGAAGTGAGAACCTTGCGGCAGATCATTTATCTAGACTTGAGAATCCTCATAAGGATGTGTTAGAAAACAAAGACATAAATGAATATTTTCCTTTAGAAACTCTTGGAGTTATTTCTAGTGAAAGTACCCCATGGTTTGCGGACTATGCAAATTACCATGCGGGGAATTTTATCATCAAAGGAATGTCAACTCAACAAAAGAGGAAGTTTTTCAAGGATGTTAAACATTATTTCTGGGACGATCCCTATCTTTTTCGTACTTGTGCGGATCAAATCATTCGACGGTGTGTGCATGGGCAAGAAGCTTTTGAAATCCTCAAAGCTTGTCATGAAGGACCCACCAGGGGCCATCATAGTGCCAATCTCACCGCTCGAAAAGTATTTGATGCCGGTTTCTTTTGGCCTACCATATATCGAGATGCCCATACAATGATCAAATCTTGTGATACGTGTCAAAGACAAGGCAAAATTTCACAACGAGATGAGATGCCTCAAAACGCTATCCAAGTTTGTGAAATCTTCGATGTATGGGGTATTGATTTCATGGGACCATTTCCGTCTTCAAGAGGAAATAAATACATCCTCGTAGCCGTTGATTATCTTTCAAAATGGGTTGAAGCAAAGGCGCTCCCCATAAATGATGCTAGAGTTGTAGTTAAGTTTTTGAAATCCCTTTTTGCCCGATTCAGAACACCTAGAGCTATTATAAGCGATCGTGGGACCCATTTTTGTAACGATCAGTTTGCTAAAGTAATGTCTAAGTATGGGGTCACACATCGTCTAGCTACCGCTTATCACCCTCAAACGAGCGGTCAAGTGGAGGTGTCCAATCGAGGTTTAAAACGTATTCTAGAAAGGACGGTTGGAGAAAACCGTGCCTCATGGTCTGACAAATTAGATGACGCTTTGTGGGCATTTCGTACTGCTTTTAAGACACCAATTGGTTGTACGCCTTACAAGTTAGTCTATGGAAAGTCTTGCCATTTACCAATTAAGTTAGAGTATAAAGCATATTGTGCTTTAAAACATGCTAACTTTGATCTTAAAACCGCGGGTGAACACCGGAAGCTTTAACTTAATGAACTTTATGAGCTTTGTGATCAAGCTTATGAGAATTCTTTGATTTATAAAGAGAGTACGAAGAAGCTTCATGACTCAAAGATCAAAAACCGCATTTTCAATGTTGGTGATCGAGATTTACTCTTCAACTCTCGTCTAAAGATATTCTCCGGAAAGCTTAAAACTCGTTGGTCAAGACCTTTTACCATCACCAAAGTTTTTCTATACGGAACCATTGAGTTATCTCAACCCGATGGTTCAAACTTTAAGGTGAATGGTCACCGTGTAAAGCATTACTTCAGAGAGGACTTACCACCCAAGGTAGTCCAGGATCTCCACACTCTCTCCAAGGATGAATAAATTTGGGGATCGAGTCAAGCTATGTGACTCGGTTACCAAAAACAAAGCGCTTCGTAGGAGGCACCCCATGCTTATCCATTTTCTATCTTCTTTCTTATTTCTTTGTGATGTGAGGAGGCTTGTACTTTTTTGATTCTTGTTGTGTTTGTACTTGTGATTGTTTGCAGGATTAACCCAAAATTTTCTGAAGACTCTCGTGTTCGGTGTTTTTTCCCGGTCCACTCGAGCTTCCTAGCCTTTGCTTGCCATTAGTTTGGGGAAATCTGATATCCTGAAGATTATTATCGACTAACATTTATCTTTTATAAACGGCTAAAGAATTTTGTGATACTTTCTTCAGGCTTGAGTTATGCATTCGACCTTTTTGAGTTCTAGTATGGGGTTTTTAAGTCTTAGGCTAGAAAACATTGAGGACAATGTTTAATTTTAGTATAGGGTAGTATATCTTCGATATAATCTTTCCTACTTTTGCCCGTTGTTCTCACGTACCCCGTTTTCCCACCAAAACATTCAAAAAAATGAAAATTTTTAAAATTTTCAAAAATAAAATAATTGTTTTTGTCACAATTTTGACTTTCCTGCTGGGTAGAATAAGAGTAAATTTTGACTCGATCGAGCGTGTTGAGCTCTAGCTTGTTCCTTAACTTTTAGGCTAAGCGTTCGCGAAAATTCGCGAAGAACGAAAAATGATAGAGTTAAGTATGAGTGGGATGCTAAACAAGGATTAGTTGGAAATCTTAAGAGCTCATGTATGTAATTTGTGGCTTTTTCTCCCATAAGCTCTTAACCGGATTAATATACGTGCTATTTTTGGAGATTAAACTTAAATCAACAATTTTTATGTAATATATAGCAAAAAATTTAGTCTTAGTTCAAACTTATACTTGAATTTTTCAAAAAGAAATCTTCTTAAAAAAAAAGAAAATAAAAAAATAATATAATAATAATAATAAAAGTTGTGGGTTGATAAAAGTTTACTACCTCTTGCCGGCTCACAACCGATGTTGTAGTCTTCTAAAGAAAGCCCATAGTAAGAATAAAAATCCGAGACTGATAAAAGTTTGATGCATCTTGCCGGCTCACAACCGATGTTGCAGCCTTCTAAAAGGTCGAGGGTTACAATTGCATAAATGTTTAATATTAAGTTTGAATTAATAAATTGATTTCTTTTTGATTAAATTCAAATATGCTTTTGAACTTTGACTATTCTATTTTATAAGCTATGAATATTCGGGAAACCTGAGAGTTTTTGAAACCTAAGGTCCGTGAGTCCCGATACTAATCTCTGTGGGGTGTCAAAAGCCTGGTCACTTAGCCGCAAGGATGGGATGTGCCGAGATGAAAGTCGCTACATGAGATGATCTCGCCTTCAAGCTTATAAAGTTATAAACTTTAGTGTTTAATCAAGCTTATAAGATCGGGTGGTTTAAAGTCGTCTCTATTTTCTTCAAGCGGATTCTACTTTCTTTTCTTTTTCACTCATTAATAGTTTTTGTTTATTAGCTAGCTTAAAAAATTTTATGCTTATTAATTTGATTATTGCTAGTTTATTTGGTATGATTAGTGAGTAGTTTTATTTATGCTTGTTAAGCGGGTTGTATTAAGTAAATTGATTGTGGAAATTAAAAACGTATTGTTGATTAATAATTTTAGGATTATTTAGATTTCTTATTTGAATATTTTGAAGAGCAAAATCCGGAAAAATATTTAAACATAAAATCTAGTAATTAATACCAATATAAAATATCGTTTTCAAAATAAACCAACGTTGTGAGAAGATAATATTTTTGATGCTAATTCGTCAATTAAAACCATTTTTCACACTTAATGACATTCTTACCTCACTTGACAAGCATATTCGTTTATTATATCTTTTAGATCTCTTAGCTTAATTTTGTTAGTTTAATTAATTAGTGTAATTTTTAGTGCTCTTAAAAATAGTATCTTTAATATTAAAATTAGTTTAAAATAATAAACCAACCAAAAGATAATCAAGCATCAAACGAAAAATAATAACGTGAATCTCAAATTCAGTTCTCGCCGTGGATACGACATCCGGAAGATTGATTATTACTTTTTCTAAAGCAATTTTTACATCTAAACGGGAAATATTATTATTACTTTGACACGTTCGTACGAACGGATATCATCAGCTGAGAGATAATTAGACCACCTATATATACCTTTCCATAATTCTTGAAATTGGTATTGAGTATATACTCCACATTCGTTGGATCTGATGTATAAACTGCACCATGAAAAAGGCCAAGCAATTTGTAAGTTTTGTATTTTGATGCCAGACCAGTCATGTAATGATGCATGCTCTTAAAGTTGTAGAGCAGATGAAACACAGTTCCACCAATGGAATGATACTTCTTCCCATTATGTTGTCGATTGTCGATATAGAGTGAAATAATAAGAGTTGTCATTACTAGCATGAAGATTGGAGTTGAAAGAAGATACATGGAGAATGCTGCCATTATATTACTAGTAATTGTTAGTCAAGTGTTATCGGGTAGTAGCTGTAATAAAATGAACATTTAAACATGAGGTTTGAATATAGGGTTTTTATACTAGTAAACGGATATTCATGTAAAATGACGGTGTATAGCGCCAAATTATATACTTGCGAAATCGTTATTTTGGTTTGACCCATGATCTAAAACGTGTGTTTTTTAATATTAATATAGTGTATCCTTTTGAAAAGTTGTCATGTTTAAAATTGATCATCTCAAAATGTATTAAATGATACTTACAGACAATTTAGACAAACTAAATTAATTTAGGGTTGATTGCTTGAAAATGTATCATACTTGTCACATTTGTTATTATGTGTATTGAACTTTTTTTTTCTTATTGTGTGTTCTGAACTTTCAAATTTCAATAATTGTGTGTATTTTGTGACCATTATACCCTTATTTTTTTCAAAATTTGAAGGGTAAAATGGTCATTTTACATGACAAGTAGTCACAAAATACACACAATGATCAAAATTTAAAAGTTCGGTACACACAATAAGAAAAAAAATTCAGTACACACAATAACAAAAAGTGACAAGTATGACACATATTCAAGCAATTAACCTATTAATTTCAGTTTTGAAAATTTAATATTAAACATTTCAATAAAAGACATAAAACCCACCTTCCACCTCAGCGCCACATCAGCTTTCTCTCTTAAACTTTAAAACTCACTACAACTCACCTTTCAATCGTAATTGCAACTTTAAAACTCACCTTTCGTCATTATTTTTTTATATAAATTTATTTATAAACTAAAAACGTAATATTAACGTAAAAGTACGAAATTAATAAAAACGTAAACTAAATTAAAAACTTTTATTCATAAATTAAAAACTTAAATGATACATAGATAAATAAAGAGTCCAAAAATTGAGGCATGTACAACTCTTCGACCGAAAATGCATTAATGTCGTTGTGATGACGAACCACCCATTTGGGTTTGTAAGACGTAGTCACGGTGGCTAATTGGGAACGAGCTTGGTTGTGACGAGTAATCCTGAAACGCGTTTGGGTGTGACCCAAAACCGTGATACCCATATTGTTTCGGTGCCGGTGTCGGGTTTCAGTATGGTTGGTTTGGGCAAGGTTGGTTAAAACAGTATGATTGTTGCCGTAATAAGTTTGTTTGTGGGTTTGATGATGAGTTTCTGAGCATAAAGGTGCCATCGGGTGTCGGCGGAGTGCTTCGGTTGGGGTTTTTTGGTTGACGTTTGTTGGTTCGAGGAGTGGTTTAGTGAGACATTTTTTTTGAATATAAAATTAAGAGTGTGAAGTTTATGGAGATTGTATATAAATTGAGAGAGTTGTGTATAAAAATGAGTGAAGTAGTGGGTATTTATTGGTAAAAATAAGGGTTTCAAAAAAAGGTTTTTTTAAATGTGTAACGGATAAAAAAAACATGGGGGCACACTTTTTGGAAACTCACCGAGGTTAGTCACCCACCTATCGCTGCAAAAGTCACGCGTGACTTTGGGGTGCTGGAATAGTAACTCGCGCACGAGTTTGAACTCACACGGTGAGTTTTCTTGCCATACCGTCCAGCCTAAATCCTATAGATAAGTTACCGAAGTGTACGAATCTGTTCACCCTAGTTCCTAAGTTTATTATGTAATGACTGCAAGTTTTCTACGTCTATTTAATTTATCGAAAGAAGTAACAGTAGTGTTGTTAGGAATTAAAAAGTGTTAATTATTAACAATGAATTGGTCTTGTAATAAATAGTATAGGAAATAGTATTTATAATGTAATAAGTCAAGCTTGGTCAAACTTAAAAAAATGTTGACCAAGTGAGACATTTAGTCAAAGTAGGAAAAATAAAAGGTTAGAAGAATAAGTATAAATACCCATTTCATAAGAGGTATTTAGTGTTGGTTATTTTGTAATCCTCTCCTCAACCTTCCTTCTCTTTTTCCTTTCCTTAAGGAAAATTAAGAATGTGTAAAAACTCTCTCTAGCTTTATCTCCTCCACTCTCTAATACTTTCGTATAATATCCAATGCAAACATGCCATATAACAAGTGGCATCTATCGTCGGGAGAGATCTAGTTTGTGTTTTCGTGTATCAAATCAAGCTTAATTGTGTTAATTTTCGATCTAGGAGCTTTCGTAAGAATGAACGGTGTAAGTTTCGTATTGTTTTGGTATTAGATTTACTATTTGACGTGTTTTTTTACTCTAAAACGCTTTCATATTACTTTCGTATACGTCAAATTGTAGATTTAATAGCTTTCGTACGAAACTTATACGTTTAGGTATCATTTAGATCGAAAAATAGTTGTATTTGATCACTTTCGTATCATAGAAACAGGTTTCAGTAACCGTTTTTAGAGCTTTAAACGCTTTCGTATTATAGAATAAAAGGTTTTAGTAACTGTTTTTGGCAGGAATTTTACTTTCGTATCCTAGATTTTAACTTTCGTATCATAGATTCTAGCTTTCGGAATATAGAACTTAGTGAATTTGAAAAGATAACATTAGAATTTATTTAAACTGTCAAAATTAAATCTATTAGTTCTAATCAGTTTCAAAGACGAATTTACGAAAGTTAAGGTTTCTTAGATTTTACGAAAGATAGTGGAAATTTGGAAATTACGAAACTTATGGTTTCGTATATTGGAGATTTCGGTAACCGTTTTGCTTTCGTACTCTGTGGAGCTTTAGTATCTGTGGTTTCGTATTTGGGGGTTTCGTATCAAGAACTTGGTTTTGGTTATGTACTCCAAGGTTTCGTAACACAGGTTTCATAAAGAAGGTTTCGTAACACAAGTATTTGAAGGTTTCATATTTCTAGTTTCGTATTTCCAAGGTTTCATAAATAGAGGTTTCGTATTACAGTAAAGACATAGTTTCGTACATTGAGGTTTCGTATCTCTTGGTTTCGTATTCAAAGGTTTCGTAACACAACTTTCCTATTTGAAGGTTTCGTAAATCAGTTTTCAAATTGGAAGGTTTCGTATGTTTGTTTCAGATGTTTCATAACACAGTGTTTGGGGCTTCGTAACATAGTTTCAGAGGTTTCGTATCTTCTTACTTTCAAAAATTGAGCTTTTATATAAAAGCTTCTTGTTACTTAGACTTTGTATACAAGTCAAGGTTTCGTATCTTCAAGGTTTCGTATTTGAAGTATTGTAATACAAACTTAGTTGTTATTGCTCTTTGATTTCACAATTGCGAGACTTTATCTCTAAAATGATCCAAGTTTGCATTATATTCATTGTCTCAATCAAAACATGTATGCATCAAATCAACAAACTCTTGCTGAATCAAGAGCTTCTAAAAGACCTCCAATGTTAGAGAAAGGAAGTTATGTACCATGGGCAAGTCATTTTATGAGGTTTCTGGACAATATACATGAAGAAGGAGAGCGGATGCGACATTCAATTGAAGTTGGACCGTATGAGTGGAAAATGATTCAGAATCCAGACAGACCAGATGATCCAACGGCTAATATCATTGAACCACTCAGCAAGATAACTGAATCCAATAAGAAACAATACTTTGCAGACATCAGAGTGATGAATTTTATTCTTCAAGGAATACTATATGATATCTATAATTTTGTAGATGCTTGTAAAAATGCTCAACAAATGTAGGAAATGATCAGAAGGTTGATGCATGGTTCTGAAAAAACTAAACAACAGAGACACTCGAGGCTTGTGGATGAGATTGACAAATTTGTTGTGGTGGAAGGAGAATCATTATCCTCTGCGTATGAAAGGCTTACAACACTTGTGAATGTTATAGATAGGAATGAAATTCATCCTCTACCAATCACAATCAATACCAAGTTTTTCAATTCATTACAACCCGAGTGGAGCAAATATGTGACCATGACTCGTTAAAATGCTAATATCAAGGAAACTAAATATGATCACTTGTTTGATACTCTGAGACAATATGAACCACATGTCAATGCATCAAGAGCAAAGAAAGCTGCAAGGAATCATGATCCATTTTCCTTAGCAGCTCATTCAAATGTTTATCCTTCACATTCTCATTGCAAGTCCTTCATATTCTCATTCACCACAACCATATTATGTCACTCATCCTTCATCAGTCGTTGATTATGAAGAAGACTATCAAGGGGAGATACAAGGGGATGCTCAAGAAGACAAGCTTACAACTGCAATGATGTTATTAGCAAGAGCAATCCACTCAACGTTATTCTACTCCTACAACTAATCATCTTCGTACTTCATCAAATACAAGGAATCAAGCAGTGCATAGATGGGTTATGGTTGAACATACAAG
Source organism: Tanacetum coccineum (assembly GCA_026074375.1). Classification (NCBI taxonomy): domain Eukaryota; kingdom Viridiplantae; phylum Streptophyta; class Magnoliopsida; order Asterales; family Asteraceae; genus Tanacetum; species Tanacetum coccineum. The sequence goes on along the minus strand of BQNB010008368.1, from coordinate 16,914 downwards.
TAATAATGTTGGCCTATGTTGGTAATAGGAAATAGGAATGCAAGAGAGACAAAACAAAATCAAGTAGCTACTGTAAAGAAATAGGATGGTTTCAGCAGATTGAAGCCAAATGATCAACCCTAATTTGCGAGTTTCCAGAACTGAGTCAAATCCAGGAAAGCCAAATGTTCAATGCTACAACTACAACGCAAAAGGCCACTATGCACATGATTGTCCATAACCTAAAGTTTGTGATACAAAGTACTTCAAGAACAGATGAGCATGTTGACAAACATTATGGAGAAAATTCATTAAAGAGTTGATTGCACAATAATACATGATGGCATGCATTCAAGCCAACGAAAACAAAGCTAATGGTTGAGCCAACATATGATGCTTGAACGCTCTTTGTGAGGTAAATGGCGTCGCACATCCATCTCAAAATTCAAATGCATTCTAAAAGTATTCATGAACACACGAATCATGCGAAACTCAAAACTGTTATTAACACATCTGATGATGATCAAATTGATTCTAGTATCATATTTGATGATCCTTATGTGGATAATAATGGTGGAACAGATGAACATGATTCAAATGCTCATGATCAATCTGTTACTCTTGAATCCCTGATTCAAAATGTTCAAAAAGAAGCTAAAAATCAACGTAGCTTGAATAATGAACTAAAAAAGCAAAAAGCTTTGCTACAAAAGGAACTTGAGACGTGTAAGGAACGGTTAAAAACACTAAAAAAACAACCAGTTAAATCTTTAAATTACAAAGAAGCATGTGAAGATTTGGAACGAGAAATACGCGTTGACAAAGACAAAATCGATAATCTTATTAAAGAAAAAGATAAGATTCAAGATGAATTTTTTCAACTCGAAAATGCAACTGTCAGAATACGACATGAAACTGAGTTATCCAAAAAGGCTTTTAAAGAACGAGAAAACAAATATCTTGAAGAGATTGTGGATCTTGAAGATAAACTCAATTCTCATGATCGGATTGTGTACAAAATGGGACAATCGATTCAAACAATCCATATGCTTAGGAAAAAACCAAACAAGGTTTATGACCCTTTCTTAAAAGCTAGGTCGGGTTATCAAAATTCGGAACGTCTCAAGAAAGCCATTAAAGCACAACCTAAAATGTATGATGGTGAAAGACTTCAAAGCACTAAATTAATAATTGATAACATGATTCTGAGGAAACTCTTGATGATGCGGAAGAAAGTCGATTAAAAATGAAAGATAAAATTATTCAATTAAACTATGAGAAATTAAATGCTCTTTATGAAACATTTGTTCCTCAAACGGAAATTCCTATTGAACAAACATATCTTTCAACTCCTTCTACTTCTAATATACCTTATGAGTCGAACAAAGAGATGTCAATATTTACCTGTGAAAAAGATGCCTAATGAATCTAAATGCTAAAATTATTTGTAAAATTGGACAAGTCTATTGGTGATTTGCAAACAAAAATTGATCAAACTCTTCTAAAAGATAGAAGTAAAGCGCTTATATTTGATGATCAAAATATGTTAAGACAATTTTACAAAACTAGGGTAATTCTGATGTCTATCTCATTAAGAAGATGCTCAAACGAAATCAAATAAGAAATTATAGAAGAAGTATAGGAGATGTTAGATATTTTTGAGTCAATGGAAAAGAAAGTTGAGAATCAATCTCAAAAAGATAAAAAAATTTAAAATGAAATTGATCGACTTTTGGAAACTTCTTTGTGACACCCGTGATTTGAGCATGTTAGTCATACCTTTAGAGTTGGCTAAGTGTCTATACGTGTTATATGTGTGTTCTATGTGGCTTTATTTGTGTGCATGATTATCATTCTTGGGTGCGTGTTCATCTCATTTTAGAATGGGTTTAAGATATTGAGGGTTATTTCCATTTTGTTCATGTGTAGTGACAATGGAAATGAGTGACGTGTTTGCATGCATTGCTACGTCAATCTGTGAATAATTATATGTTGGATTGTTATGGAAAGTATGTCATAATGAAAGTGAATTAGGTTTATGAAATATGAGAATTAGTCATGAACTTTCTAAATATAGAAAGTATTTTTGGAAATGAAAGTTATAAATAGAAAGTTAGTATTTAGTTTTTCATGCAAAAGGTTTACCAATTTTTCTAAGGCTTTTGTAGGAAATTAAGGTAATGTAAATATAAGTATAATTAATAATAAAATAAAAAATATATATAAATAAAATAAATATATATATATGGGGGTTGCCGATTGGCATAGGAGAAAAAGAAAAAAAAAGTATTTTTTTTAACTAAACTAAAGTTGGGTTGGGCTAGGATTTGTAAACCATTATCTCTAAGTATAGAAGCCCTAAACCCAAATTTTAATCCCATTCCTTCTCCCCCTTGTGTAAGTCGTCGACCCCTCCCCCCTAAGAACAAGGAGAAACAAAATTTTGATCAAGAGCTAGCCAAGAATTGTGGTGTTAGGATCTAGTAATCAAGAGGTAAGGTTTCTAACCTAGTTTGAATTCTCATTTAATGTAACAATAAATGTGATGGATCATAGGGTTTCTAAGATTTCTAAAATTAATTGATCTATGATCATCCTAATGCGTTTAGGGATAGGTTGGGGTCATGTTCATGCAAGTGGTAGGGTTAGATTCGCGTTAATTCATGATTTAGGGTTTGGCGGATTTTTAGGTCGTGTTAAATGAATGATATCTTGATGATAGAAACGTGTTTTGAGGTGTTTCTGGTGCCTAAATTATAGTTCAGAGAGTCTAATTTTCAAAAAGTCTAGCCTCAAACGATTTTGAGTTCAGGAAGTTAGTCAAATGGTCGTTTTAAAAAAAGTTGTCAAAACAGTAAATACGGGTCAGATTTAGGTCAGAATTAGAGAGGTAAAACCCCTACTTAAAATTCAAATTAAGGTTAGCCAAAACACAGAAGTTAAGTTCTATATGTCTATTAACTTTCCTCAAAGTTTTAGCTTCTGATTAATTGTCTAAGTATGGTTAGTAAGGTCAAATATTTTAGTGCGCGTTCAGATCCGAATTTGAGTAATTTAAAAGTTGGAATTTATTTAGGGCATTTAAGTATGGGAATAAATTAGTGGAAAAATAAGGTAGATAGTACACTCATGAAAGTTTATGGATGATTTTATTGGGAATTTATGAAGGTTAGTACGTATGGTTTGGAAAATTGGAAAGTGTCACTAAAATTATACGTTTTCGGGTAAAATGTTGTTAAATAGACTTATGAGTAAATGAAAGGGGTAAAGTTAGGCATGGTGTCGGGGTAACCCATGGAGGTATGTACACCCTTTAGACATCCATCATATGATTGTTACATGTACTTAAGCATTTGGCTTAGTCACGTGTAACACATTTATATTGTATTGTGTAGTTTTATGCTAGGAATTTTGGGAAGCTGCTTTGAGCATCAGGTGAGTTTCATAGTCCCTCTTTTTACATTGTTTTTAAATTGGGATGGAAATGATGCAAATGGTTTTGAAATATTTTAATTGCTGTGATTATGTGTTTTAATTGAGTGTGGACATTGTATGAGTATTATATGACTTTGTGATACATGTTGGTTGTGAATTACTTGCATGTACTGTGTTTGGCATGTCAAGTGTTGCGAATTACTTGCATGTACTGTGTTTGGCATGTCAAGTGTTATGAATTACTTGCATGTACTGTGTTTAGCATATCAAGTGTTGTGATTTACTTGCATGTACCGTGTTTGGCATGTCAAGTGTTTGATTGGATCGGATGGGTACGCCTACCCAGTATATGATTTTGTTGATTTGATATGATGAGTGGATTGTATGTTAGCATAAGTTCATGATAGTTCATATTGTCCTACCTTGCTTTTAATACTCACAGTAATTGATTGAAAGTTTGAATTGTGTGTCGTAAACCTATAACTCTCACCAACCTTTATGTTGATGTTTTTAAGCATCTTTTTTAGGTGAGCATCATGAGGATCTTAAGAATAAGAGGAGTGGCTAGAGAGAGACCATAGGCTACTTGCAGAGTTTAATCTCCTAGTCTATTTCTTGCATGAATGAATATTGAATGTTGTTGATTTGAATTGCTTAGGTTTATTTTGGATGTTTTGCATGTCTTGGTATTGACGTGAACCCCATTTGCTTCAATACAAGACGCTAGTTATCTTTTATGCTTGTTTGGGTATTTTCATGACACCTCGTGTCTATATCTTGGTTTCTTTTATGCATTGTAGTTTTCTATATAGACACCATTGTGTTGTGATAATATTCATTCTTGTTACGCCTCGCGTAGTACTTTGAGCTCCTTCCTTTCTTTTATCACTCACGATCCATACAATCTGCTTATGACCACTCATCTCTTTCCTTCCTTGTACCAAAACAACATTAAACCACGTAGTTAACAAGTGAGTTTCCAAAACCCTAACTTGTGCACAACATTTGTCGACCTGCTTATAACCCTAACCATGTTTTAGGGTTTCGACATCCATATGACTCAACTATATTCATCACGTATAGCATCATGTTTCTTCTTTGACATCATAAAATCACGAACATCAGATCCATAAACAATAAACATCAATCGCACCATGATTGAATATTAGACCTATATCGATCACACCTGCTGCTTCTTCATAAACGTCATACAGCCATGAACAAACCTCCAGTAAACGAATCAAATCCATGGACTCCATAATAAAGATCAAGCACCCATGCGCACACCACATGAACCTGTGTCAAAACATGATATCATTGTCCATACGGTCCACTTCAAATCATCTTTAATAGAACCCACGTTTATAAGAATGAAGGTTGTTCGATTGCCTTCTCAATCCCATCGAGCTTTACAAGTTTGTTAAGCCCCAAAATGCGACTTACACTGCTATTACTATCTCCTTATCCAATACATACAATACGACATCATCATAAATACCGAAACCCTCCTTTTCTTCGAATCAGAACCTTGTATCCTAGATCGAGAGCCACGAGGCTCTGATACCAATTGATAAGAATCGATTTAAGCTCAACTAGGCTTATGTTTAAACAATAATATGAATTGCACGAGTGGAAAAAATTAAAGAAGCAATATTATTCAACAAGGTTTTCTTCATTAGAACGTTTTCCCTATTCTACCCACCAACTATAAACTTGGGGCAAAACTTGGGGCTACACCAACTACTATGGTGTACTAACTAACTAACTAACTCCAGTATACACACACACCTTTACTATTCGACTCTCATCAGTTGATGTTTCCTATTGATGGATAAAAACTAACACAACGCTATGATCTCTTTATATAGGGAGAGATCATGGCTTACAAAGGAAGTAAATCAATAGATAAGGAAACTATTTAAATCATATTAAATCACATTAAATACTTTCCTAGTCTTTATCTTGTAAATCTTTGACCAAATCTTCATTAATTCCTCAAAATCTTCCATCTTTTGTAGTACATCTACTTACACAAACGGTATGCCAGGATTAGTCCTTTTGTTTCATTATTTTATTTATTTTTGTCCTCATCAAATTAAGAAAACGCCAATATCCTTCGCTCCTATTTAATGATGATAAAACAAACAAAGTCGTGTATGAACTTCATTATAAATCCAAAGCTTCCCCTGAAGTTATGATCATGCCACCATACATAATAAGCTAGCAATCATAACCTATAATCTTTAATTGATAAGATCGATTTATAGCACAACTATGATTAGTTATTACAGATAATATTGACAATGCAGTGAGCGGAATAATAGAAGCGAGTATTATCCAAACAATGGATTTTCTTCATTGAACTTTCCATATTACCCCAACTATAATTTGGGGCGACACCTAAATACTTTGGCTGTACAAACTAACTAACTAACAAACTTCCCAGGTGTACACAACACACCTTACTATTCGAACTCTCCATCAGTCGATGTTTCTAGGGAAGGATAAAACTACAACGCCTATGATCCTTTATATAGGGAGAGATCATGGCTTACAAAGAAGTAAAATCAATAGATAAGGAAACTATTTTTAAAATCCATCAATAAATCCATTAATCACATTAAATACTTTCCTAGTCTTTATCTAGTAAATCTTTGAACCAAACCTTCATTAATTCCCACACAATCGACTCCATCTTTGTATAATTACACAGTTTCCAAGATTTAGTCATATTGTTTCATACCTTTTATTTATTGTTGTCTTATCAAAATCAAGAATCCCCAACAGGTTGGGCAGATTTTTATTCATGTTCCATGAATGATATCTTCAATGATGGAGTAATGTATTTTGAGGTGTTTCCTAGCGCCAAATTAAAGTTCAGATAGTCAAACTTTTCAAAAAGTCCTGGCCTCAAACGATTTGAGTTCTAGAAAGTTAGTTAAAATTTTAGCTCCAATAGAAGTTTTCAAAACATTAAATACGGGTAGACATATTTGGGTCCTTAATTAGAGAGGAAAAACCCCTAGCTAAATTCGAATTAAGGTTAGTCAAAACAAAGAAGTCATGGTTCACTATGTCTATTAACTCACGAGAAAGCAGAAAATCTAGATTCTGATTAGTTTTTATTTTTATTTTTTGTGTAAGTATGGTTAACAAGGTTCACCTTTTTAATGCGCGGTTCAGATCCGAATACTGGGTACTTTTGAGTTGGGAATTTATTTGAGGCATTTGCACATGTGTATAGCTTTTGGGGGAAATATGAGGTAGTTAGTAAACACCTAAGTGTACATAGGTGATTTATTTGATAATTTATTAGGTTCGGTAGATAAAGGTTTAGAGTTAGAAAAGTGACACTAAAATTCTGCGTTTTCGGGTAAAATGTAGTTAAGTAGACTTATGAGTAAATGAGAGGGTTAAAGTCGGGCATGGTGTCGAGGTGACCCATGGAGGTATGTAAACCCCTTAGACATCCATCATATGATTGTTACATGGACTTAAGCATTTGTTTTAGTCGCGTGTAACATGTTTTTATTGTATTGTGTAGTTCTGTGCTAGGAAATTTGGGAAGCTGCATTGAGCATCAGGTGAGTTTCATAGTCCCTCTTTTTACATTGTTTTTAAATTGGGATGGAAATGATGCAAATGGTTTTGAAATATTTTAATTGCTGTGATTATGTGGTTTAATTGATGCATGGACATTTATGTGGCTATGCCTTGGCGGGGTATGACAGATTGGTATCAGAGCCTTTGGTTATAGAGAAGTAGGTGGTTGAGCCTAGACTATAACCTAGGAGTCCTTCATATAGATGCATTTTAGGGCTTAAGTGTTTATTATTATAACTATTATGCTTTTCCCCCCTAATTACATAGCTTTTATTATCTCATATTTGTCTATCTTTCATTTAGTATTTTTTTGCCTACCAGTATCTGATACGGTATATACTACGTCCTTAATATTTTAGCCATGTCTCCCCCTGACCATAAGAAGTTTCGTTAAGGAATTGCCCATGCAACTGGACGTAAGGGCTTCACTGATCCAAAGACTGGGATTTAGTTAAAGCGAATTAACCGCAAAATTAGAATACCTATTGACCTATACCCTTGCCGAGTCGAAGAAAAGCTTACTATGAAGATAGTTGATGGAGAAACGATCATGAGGTTGGAAACAAAAATGATTGAAAAGGATGGCACTGTCTCCAAATTTCCTAGAAAATTTTCTGGATACACATCATCAAAGGAAGGAGAAGAAGAGTCTGAAAAGAAAGGATTGAAGGAAGCTCCTGAAAAAGGGCCAAACTATAAGTTATTGAGTTACACAGTATCCGACGGTGATTCAGATCTCGAGTCCACGGCAAGGAGTGGACCCAAGTGTAATGAGTTGGAAGACACTTGTGAGAGTAGAGTTCGACCCAATACCTGACTATCTGTCTCATTCTAAGTTTTAAGATTTTAGTTGTTTAACTTTGGTTGGAGCCATGTTTAGGAATGTCTACTTTTGGTTATTGGCTTTTGTTTAAGTATTTTAATATTATGAATTAAGTATTTGCTAGATTATTTCCGTGCATGATGAGTTGAATGATTTGAATTATGTGTTATGTGGTGTGTTAACCTTAAGAAGTGTCGTCATAGGAGGGAGTACATTTGTGAAAGGGGGCATCTATAATTATGGTGGCCAACATAATTATACATGCGCCACAACACAAGTGGACTTGCAAGTATGATTACATGGATTAATGTTGACACGTTATATGTTGGTTATTCTTGTATGTATATGGTAATGTATAGAGTATGATAAGGTTATGGGATTGGAAATCCTTATTATATCGTCTAATGTATATAAATTTTTATCTTTTATAGAAATGACTCCATCCCGAAGAAGCGGTCCTAGCAACGAGGAGAACCCCGACATTGTTGCTATCATCGCGCAACAATTGCAAACCATCCTTCCTCAAATCGTCACCCAAGTAACCAACAATGTAAACAATGAAAATGCTAATGGTGGGAATGGTGGGAACAATGGATGTTCTTACAAGACATTCATGGCATGCAATCCCAAAGAGTATGATGGAAAAGGAGGTGCGATAGCACTTACTCAATGGATCGAGAAAATGGAGTCAGTATTTGACAATAGTGGATGTGCTGAGAATCAAAGAGTGAAGTTTGCTGCTAGCTCGTTTGTGAACAAGGCTTTGACTTGGTGGAACACCCAAGTTCAAGCAAGAGGTCGTGAAGCTGCAATAGGTATGTCATGGGCTGATTTTAAAGCGTTACTTGTAGAAGAGTTCTGTCCAGCAACGGAAATGGAGGAAGTTAAAAAATGAGTTCTGGAATCTATAAGACTGGCGGGAGCCATAATCATCGCCGCCTACATTTGTCGGTTTTCATGAATTAGCCAAGCTAGTTCCGCACCTACTTACTCTTGAGTCATCACGCATCAAGAGGTACATAACTAGGTTGGCTCCTGAGATTCGGGGAATGCTCCGAGCGACCCAACCAACCACAATACATAATGCAATTCTTAGGGCTGGAATAATTAATGATGAGGCAGTCAGTTGTGGTACATTGACGAAGGGTAATGAGAAAAGGAAGGGAGTTGAAGAGACAAGTAAACCAGGAGGGTCATGGAAAGATAATAAGAAGGCAAAAGTGGGAACAGGTTTTGTGGCAACAGCTCCTCCTAGAAATGAGTTTGTGGGCTCCAATCCCAAGTGTGCTAAGTGCTATACCTATCATCCAGAAAATGGACCTTGCAGATTGTGTTACAATTGTCAGAAACCGGGTAATTTTGCTAAAGATTGTCGGGCACCGTTTAAGCAAGTGTCTCCTGTGAATGCTGTTAGGATGGGTTATAATCAGAGGGTTTGTTATGAATGTGGTAGTCATGATCACCTTCGCAATACTTGTCTTAAAATGCAAAGATCACCTGGTCAAGCTGGAAATCCGTTGGCTTTGGAGGGCAACCGTAACGCCCGAAACAATGGGAATCCAGCTAGAGGAAGGGCTTTCAATATCAATGCAACCGATGCTCGTCAGGATCCTAACATTATGACAGGTACTTTTTCTTTAAACAATCATTTTTCTATCGTACTTTTCAATTCTGGAGCTGATTTTAGTTTCATTTCTACTAATTGTGCGCCTTTACTAAATGTGAAACCTAGTATTGTAAACCCTGGATATGTGATAGAAATAGCAGATGGTAAGAAAGTAGAAGTTGATAGGATTATCCGTGACTGCAAACTAGAACTAGGAAATTCCTTGTTCATCATAGATTTGATACCGTTGGGTCATGGAAGCTTCGATGTGATTATGGGGATGGACTGGTTGTCCAAGAATAAGGCTGTGATAGTGTGCCATGAGAAGGTGGTTGAGATACCGTTGGAAGGTGGTGGGATACTTCGGGTTCAAGGGGACCGTACTCCGGGGGTCGCCAAAGCCCTAATGAACGTGAAGGTAGATAAACCTAAGTTGAGCGATATTTCCATCGTACTAGATTTTTTTGATGTGTTCCCAGAAGACTTGTCGGGATTGCCGCCGCAACGATAAGTTGAGTTTCACATTGATTTAGTTCTTGGAGCGACACCGGTTGCGAAGTCTCCATATCGTCTAGCGCCCTAAAAATGCAAGAATTGTCTAGGCAGCTTCAAGAGTTGCAAGACAAGGGTTTCATACGACCAAGTCATTCTCCGTGGGGAGCACCTGTATTATTTGTTAAAAAGAAGGATGGCTCTTTTTGCATGCGCATTGATTATAGAGAGTTAAACAAGTTGACTGTTAAGAACCGCTATCCTCTCCCTAGAATTGATGACTTATTTGATCAGCTGCAAGGAGCACATTATTTCTCCAAGATAGATCTTCGGTCGGGTTATCACCAGCTCCGAGTACATGAGGATGATATTCCAAAGACCGCGTTTCGAACGAGATACGGACATTTTGAGTTTACAGTTATGCCTTTTGGATTAACCAATGCACCAGCAGTCTTTATGGATTTGATGAACCGAGTTTGTAAACCGTACCTAGATAAGTTTGTCATTGTTTTCATTGATGACATTTTTATCTACTCAAAGTCTAAGAAGGAACATGAGGTTCATTTAAGGTTGGTGTTGGAATTGCTAAAAAAGGAGAAGTTGTATGCTAAATTCTCTGTGAGTTCTGGTTGCAAGAAGTGCATTTCCTTGGTCACGTGGTCAACCAGAATGGTATTCACGTGGATCCAAGTAAGATTGAGGCGGTAAATAATTGGAAAGCTCCTACAACACCATCTAAAATTCGATCATTTTCAGGGTTAGCAGGTTACTACCGACGTTTTATCGCAAATTTCTCTAAGATTGCTAAACCTCTTACTTAGTTGACCCAGAAAAACAAAAAGTATGAGTGGGGCGTGGAGCAGGAAGAGGCCTTCCAGACTTTGAAGAGTAATTTGTGTGATGCACCGATATTGTCACTACCTGATGGGGTTGAATATTTCGTAGCCTACTGTGATGCATCAAATCAGGGATTAGGTTGTGTGCTCATGCAAAGGGGCAAAGGTATTGCATATGCATCAAAGACAGCTAAAGATCCATGAGAAGAATTATACAACGCACGACCTAGAATTGGGAGCAGTTGTGTTTGCCCTTAAAACTTGGAGGCATTATTTGTATGGTACGAAGAGTGTCATCTGCACGGATCACAAGAGCCTTCAACACATATTTTATCAGAAGGAGTTGAATATGCGTCAAAGGAGGTGGATTGAGTTATTTAGTGACTATGAGTGTGAGATTCGCTACCATCCAGGTAAGGTGAATGTGGTGGCTGATGCATTAAGTAGGAAAGAACGAGTGAAACCTAGACGTATACGAGCAATGGCTATGACCATTCAGCCTGGAGTAAGAGGAATGATATTGGTAGCCCAGGGTGACGCATTCAAGTACGTGAACGTACTTGCAAAAAGACTACATGGGTTAGATCAACAGATGGAAAGGAAAGAAGACGAGAGTTTATACTTTATAGATCGTATATGGGTTTTATTAGTAGGAGATGTGAGAACGATAATTATGGACGAAGCTCATAAGACTAAGTACTCTGTACATCCTGGAGCAGATAAGATGTACCATGATCTCTAAGATATGTACTGGTGGCCGGGAATGAAGAGGGATATTGCTACTTATGTTAGCAAATGTTTAACTTGTTCTAAGGTGAAGGCTGAGCATCAAAGGCCTTTAGGTTTATTGTAACAACCCGAGATACCTGAATGGAAGTGGGATACGATCACTATGGATTTTATCACCAAGTTACCTAAGACGAAGAGTGGACATGATACGATTTGGGTAATAGTCGACAGGTTGACCAAGTCGGCTTATTTTCTAGCGATACGAGAGTATTATAGTACTAAGAGATTGGCAAGGTTGTACATCGATGAGATAGTCGCACGATATGGAGTTCCTGTGTCGATTATTTCAGATCGAGGTGGACGATTTACATCACGTTGTTGGCAAATAGTGCAAAAAGCTTTAGGGACGCGATTAGATATGAGTACAGCTTATCATCCTCAAATGGATAGACAAAGTGAGCGTACGATTCAGACTTTGTAGGGTATGTTAAGGGCATGTGTTATTAACTTTGGTGGCAATTGGGATGTTCACCTTCCGCTAGCTGAATTCTCATACAACACTAGTTATCATTCGAGCATTCAGTGTGCTCCATTCGAAGCATGTATGGAAGGAAATGTAGGTCGCCCGTTCTATGGGCAGAAATTGGTGAAAGTAGTTTGATTGGACCTGAACTGGTACAAGAAACAACTAATAAGGTAGTGTTGATAAAGGAAAAGCTCAAAGCGGCGAGAGATTATCAAAAGAGCTATGCTGATAATAGACGTAAGCCGTTAGAGTTCAAGGTTGGAGATTGTGTGTTATTAAAGGGCTTGGAAAGGCATGATTCGTTTTGGAACAAAAGGTAAGTTAGCACCAAGGTATGTAGGACCATTCGAGATCCTAGAAAGGATCAGCCCTATAGCTTATCGGTTAAGATTGCCTGAGGAATTGAGTAGTGTGCATGACACATTCCACGTGTCAAATTTGAAGAAATGTTTGGCGGATGCTAATCTGCATGTGCCATTGGATGAAATCAAAATCGATAAGACTCTTTGTTTTGTTAAAGATCCTATAGATATTATGGACCGTGAGGTTAGGAGTTTGAAGCATAGTAGGATATCACTTGTAAAAGATTGTTGGAATTCAAAGCGTGGTCCCGAGTTCACTTAGGAGCGCAAAGACCATATGAAGTCTAAGTATCCTCAGTTATTTGTTGATCGTGCTGTTGAATCGGCTAGTTAAATCTCGGGACGAGATTTCCTTAAGGAGGGGATACTGTGACACCCGTGATTTGAGCAGGTTAGTCATACCTTTAGAGTTGGCTAAGTGTCTATACGTGTTATATGTGTGTGCTATGTGGCTTCATCTGTGTGCATGATTATCATTCTGAGGTGCGTGTTCATCTCATTTTAGAATGGGTTTGAGATATTAAGGGTTATTTCCATTTTGTTCACGTGTAGTGACAATGGAAATGAGTGACGTGTTTGCATGCATTGCTACGTCAATCTGTGGATAATTATGTGTTGGATTGTTATGGAAAGTATGTCATAATGGAAGTGAATTAGGTTCGTGAAATATGAGAATTAGTAATGAACTTTCTAAATATAGAAAGTATTTTTGGAAATGAAAGTTATAAATAGAGAGTTAGTATTTAGTTTTTCATGCAAAAGGTTTACCAATTTTACTAAGGCTTTTGTAGGAAATTAAGGTAATGTAAATATAAGTATAATTAATAATAAAATAAAAAAATAAAAAATAAATATATATGGGGGTTGCCGATTGGCATAGGAGAAAAAGAAAAAAAGAATTTTTTTAACTAAACTAAAGTTGAGTTGGGCTAGGATTTGTAAACCATTATCTCTAAGTATAGAAGCCCTAAACCCAAATTTTAATCCCATTCCTTCTCCCCCTTGTGTGATCCGTCGACCCCTCCTCCCTAATAACAAGGAGAAACAAAATTTTGATCAAGAGCTAGCCAAGAATTGTGGTGTTAGGATCTAGTAATCAAGAGGTAAGGTTTCTAACCTAGTTTGAATTCTCATTTAATGTAACAATGAATGTGATGGATCATAGGGTTTCTAATATTTCTATAATTAATTGAATTATGATCATCCCAATGCGTTTAGGGATAGGTTGGGGTCATGTTCATGCAAACGGTAGGGTTAGATTCGCGTTATTCAAAATTTAGGGTTTGGTAGATTTTTTGGTCGTGTTCAACGAATGATATTGATGTGTGGATAAACACACATCATTTGTACCCCGGAAAATGCTAATAAACAGACTAAAACACTAAAATATGAGTAATTATGTTGCAAATATGTTTGTATTGTGTTTTTATGTCTTACAAGTACAAAGGATTGAAAACAAAGCAAAAACGGTAATTTTTGGGAGACTTTTGACGACGTTTTCACGTTTATCGAGGTTCAAACGAAGTCATTAAAATCCCACGATCACACCATTGGAAAGAGCACTGAATTACGAGTCTAACGGTACCGACTTTTCTATTTTGAACCTTTTACGCCATTTTGAACCTTTTGTCTACTAATAAAACTGACCTGGGCCAAAAAGGGGTTAAATGATTTATTTTGTACATGTATTACGAGACCACTGCCTAGCGCAGTTGGTCTCTTGGGGTTGTTTAAGGTTTAAACCACAAGGTCTCAAGTTCGATCCCTAGGATTGCCTAGGGTGAGAATTATAAGCCTTGTTCCAAGTGGCACCACTAAGGTGGTGACACGTGGCAACCCGACCCGACCCGACCCGAATCCAGACCTGATCGTTGACCCGATCGTTGACAGGCGGTCAACCCATGGCAACCCGACCCGACCTGAATCCAGACCTGACCGTTGACCCGTCCGTTGACTGGCGGTCAACCTTAGTTGACCGATGGACCGGTAGTGGTCCGGCGGTGATCAACGGTGGTGCACCGCCGTTGACCGTCGTTGACCACCGTCGTTGACCGCCGCCGTTGACCGGTGGTGGCTCCGGTGACGGCACCGGCTCTGATGACAGACCACGTGGCACCAATCACAAGGTGACACATGGGTATGAGGTACTGTGCAGGTGTACGAGGTTCGGTACGAGGTTCGATAGATACGAGGTTCTAGAAGGACACGTGGCACAAAGTGATTGGTGGATCGGGAATTGACAGCTGCCAATGATGAGGTACGAGGAATGGGATCCCGATGCAATCATGCGTAAGGATTAAGCTATGATTGAGTCGGTGGGAGCTGCAAAATTACGAATATGCCCCTAGATCTAGCAATATGATTGGTCAAAGGCCTAAAATGACAAAAATACCCCCACCCACATTGGGCTATTTATATCAGACGCAGCATCAGTTGGTGGGTGTTAGGATTTAGTTTTATTTTCAAGTAGTGTAGGAGTAGTGTAGATTTAGTGTAGCTTATTTTTATGTCTTTTTAGCTTATTAGTTTGCTTATTGTAAAAGCTTTTTCAAGCTTATTTTAGCTTATTGTAATCAAGATTTTGAGCTTATTAATGAAGATGTTTGAGGTTGGTTAATTGCTTATTGTCCTTGCTTATTTCTTTCTTTTTCTTTTCTTTAGCTTATTCAGTAAGCTCTTTTGAGTTTATTATTTCTCATAGCTTATTTTCTATTTCAAATAAGTTATCCTTTAACTTATTTGATTGAATCTAAGCTTATATATCTAAATAAGCTTTTGCTTATTTCATCTCTTTTTCTCTTTTCTTTTTCCAAAGTGCTTATTGTTGGATTAAGCTCGATTCGAATGCTTAAAGGGTGTCATGAGTCTTCTACTCGGCTTAGTTATTAAGTCTTGAGCACCCTTATTTTCGAGAGTTTAATTTTTAGTTTTAAAGTTTTTAAATAACTCATTTTTATTTATTTGCTTATTTTTCTTTCTTTTAATTTTTGATTGCTTATTTTATAAGCTTATTTGCTTTTTGAGCTTATTTGACACTTAATAAGGAGGCGACGAGTGTTTGTGTACACCCGACTTATTTATAAGTTTTAGTCCTCCTTTTGATCAAATAGCTTATTAGCTTTTAAGCTTATTTTTAGTTTTATTTTAATCCTTTTAGTAGTTTAATCTAGTAGCTTATTTTATAGATCTATTCCTTAATATTACTCGTCTCAAGTTCACTTTTATAAGTTTGAACACCTTGGTTTCGAGTGGAATTAGATCTATAATTTGTAGTTTAGCTTATTATCTTCTATTATTCATAGCTTATTGTATTGTTTAACTCTTATTGTCTTATTGTTGATGAAAACTTGTTCAACCTCTTTGGCGAGGAGCTTATGGTTCTTATAAAACTATTAAAGTTCCAAGCTTTTTAAGTTTTTACCTAGCTTATTAATTAATAAAGCTCAAAACTTTATTAATTAATTAGTGAAATTAAAACTCATAAAGTCTTAAACTTTAAAAGTTTAATCAAGTTTATAAGAGCGGGTGGTTTAATATTCGATTTGGTTCATCATTCGGTTTCATCTCTTCTCTCTTTTCATTACTAATAGTTTAGAATTAATTTGCTTAAAATGATTATGTTTGCTTATTTGTTGATAAATATGCTTAGTGAGTAGATTTTTATATATGCTTGTTAAGTGTTAAATTGTTTAGTGAATTAAGTGTGATTAATAAAAGAGAAAAATATTGATTAGTGATTTTTATATTACTTAAATTATTGTTTTGGTTATTCGAGCGGGCAAAAGCCAATAATTTAGTAATCGATATCTTAATAAGAGTTGTTTTCAATATAAGCTAACGTTGTGAGAAGATGATTTGTTAGAAAGATATTGGTTCATCAATAAGGACTTAATTGTATGTTTAATTCACACTTAAGGATCTAATCAATACACTTAGCAAGCATATCTTTTATAATATATCGTTCTTCGTTTAATTGCTTACTATTTGCTATCTAGCTTTAATATAGTTTAGTTTTATTAAATTTTTAGTTTAAAATAAAAAAACAAAAAGATTCGATATTCAAGCATCAAACAAAACGCTTTCGTGAATTTCAAATTCATCTCTCGTCGGGATACGACATCCGGGAGATAAATTATTACTTTTCCTAAAGTAATTGTCATATCAAACGGGATACTCTCTATACTATTACTATTTGGTATTATTATTTAGTTATATATTATATATATATATATACTATGTATTAATTATCGAATCAGTTTTTGGCGCCGCTGTCGGGGAGAGGTGTACGATCTACACGTGATGTTTGAGGTTAGTGCCTTGAAGATCCTTTCTTCGGAAAGTTTATATTCGTATTTATTAATATATATATATATATATTAAAAAAAATACCAAAAATATTTTTATTTCTATTATTATTATCTTTATAAAAATCTAAAAATATTCTCCTTTATCCTCTTATTTTATTTAATTCTTATTTTCTCGACCCTCTTATTTCTTTAATTCTTCATCATGTCTTCGTTTAA